>CALNXK010000015.1:3052500-3085000 GCA_942486035.1 Porites lobata
CCGCCTGTGTCGCTGACTGAAAAATCATCTTTCTTATGTATTCACCAGGCCCCGGTTTTTCAAACTTTGGATACTATTATCCACCGGATAAATCACTACCCAGCGGATAAGTATTAGGGAAAACAATTGAGTTATCCAGTGGATAGGGATTTATCCCATGGATAGTGTTATCCACCCTTTAAAGCGACTGGGGCCTGGTTCAAGTTTCACCATCACATCTCTGTCATTGCGCATAGGTACTGATAAAAAGCAGCCCGTGTCACTGACTGAAAAATCATCTTTCTCAAAGATCGTATTAATCATGATGTTTGTGTGGTGGGGTTTGTTAATCGTTGATCTCACGATAGTCTCTGTGTTATTTATCACCGTGTTTCGTTAGTTTAAGGAGATGGTCACAACTGGCTGTGCGGGGCGGTTAGAAAGACCGTGGTTTTTGGTGATTGGTGCGTTTAGTTCCTGTGCTAAGAATTTTTTGCCCATCGGCCCACCGTAACTTTCTTCTCAGTGTCATCTTTATTTTTGCTAGGACCGAATGTACTTTTGGACAGCGACAGATCTGTGAAACTGGCTGATTTTGGTGTCTCAAGAACAATTCAGGTGTAATAATAATAACTGAGAAGGTGTATACATTATAACATTATCAAAACGTTTCCTCATATGCTGTGGAGACAGTTCAGGTTTAATTTCTTGTTATTATAAATTGCTTTGAATACCATTTTCCGTAAGTCTTTGGTTGATAAATATCAAAAGTCTTATTCCACGATTTTTTTTCACCAGAAAACGCTTTATTGTGGATGACTCTTCGTGACAAGTGACGATTTTATGTTAACCATCCTTTAGGCGTACGCTTTGAATGTGGCACTAAAATTAATGCAGCTTGTGAAAATAACGAAATAGTAACTAAATAAATCATCATCATCATCACAAAGTACCTCCATTGTGTTCTTGACTCAAAGAGCGCTTCCCCCTCAAAATATAATGTACGTTTAAATTTATCACATAAAGCCAATGATACACTCACCAAGTTACAGAATATATAAAAAGACGTCAAGCTGATAGTAACCATTTCAGGCATATTTTGTCAGTTTCCAAAGTTTAAATAAGAATTTTTTTTACAACGGTTGAGCCTTCTTTTGTGAGACATTTGTGAGCCCGAGAAAGAACTAGCACTGTTTCTCCCAAAGCAATAAACTTTTTTAACGGACCTAAGAGGTCGCCTCCTTCAGCCCAATGCTGAATAAAATATTAGCTGGAGAATGCTTAGTTATTTTGAGCTTGAAAAGTTTTATTATTATTATTATTATTATTATTATTATTATGCTGTGAAACTACGCTACGACTGGCCAGTGGAAGATATCCCCTCCACATGTGCTTGTGGGGAAGCCTTTACGGTTGATCACTCTATGATTTGTAAACTAGGAGGTTTTATTACTCAACGCCACAACGAGCTAAGAGATCTCGAAGCTGAATTTCTGAGTATGGTGTGTAGCGATGTCGAGATCGAGCCAGTACTTCAAGACATCTCCGGAGAACATTTGAACAGAGGATCTAACAAAGCTCAGGATGCCAGGTTAGATATCCACGCGCGTGGTTTCTGGGAGCGACATCGATTAGCATTCTTCGATGTGAGGGTCTGTCACCCTAATGCTGTATCGTATAGGGACCTAGAGCCACAACAAATTTATCGTATCCATGAGAACGAGAAAAAGCGTCTCTACTCAAAGAGAGTCCTGGACATCGAGCATGGAACATTTACACCTTTGGTCTTCACCACAACTGGCGGAATGGGAAAGGAGTGCTTGATGTATCATAGCCGTTTAGCACAGCTGATTGCCATCAAAAAAGGGGAGCAGTATGCCAAAACCATCTCATGGATCAGAACCAGAACCTCATTCGCACTCTTGAGATCTGCGTTGGTTTGTCTTCGAGGCTCTAGGACAAGAAGAGTGCCATGTGACATTAAGAATGTTGATATCGACGTCGAAGTTGTTGAAGGAGCCATTAAATCGGACTATTGATGTGTTTCCTTACTTCATGTATATCTTTTTATTTCATTATTATTATTACTATTTTTTTGTTTTTAGCAGTTGAAAGAAACTTTTGAATTTTAGAGGTTGACAGTTTTTTTTTATTATTGAAATGAAATGTTTTTAATTCGAAAAAATTTTTCTTAGTTACATTAACTTTTTTTAAGCTAAATTAAGTGCTTTTTCATTCGACAGGAATTGTAAAGTGTTTTTGAATGAATAGTTTTTCTTTTTTTAAGCGAATAAATTGTAAATAGGATTTTAATAGTTAGCATTGTTGTTAATAAAATTATTATTATTATTAATATTATTATTATTATTATTATTATTATTATTATTATTTTTATTATAATATCCGTCTGTGCCAGTGTTATGGCAGTTTGGATACTTATCGACTTCCTGATCAGTCCTCCTTTTAACGTTTGTGATCTTCGAGATCCTTATGAGTTGTGTGGCTCACAGCCTCTTTGACTTCTCTGATTGAATGTCGGTTCCCTTGATCGATTTGGGTCATCGTACAGGTGATAACTGTATGTTTTGTTTGTTGAATGTTCTTATTCTCTCTCGTCTTTGTATAACTAGAAAATTGGCACTAAAACAGACCTGAAATCCTATGTTGGTACTACGTACTGGATGGCACCGGAGATCCTATGGGGAAAAGGATACGGGCGAAAAGTAGACATCTGGTATGTCCCGAGAACAGAACTACAACTAGCTGGATTTCGTTGAGTTTCAGTAACTAATTACTAGCAATTTCTTTTTATTTCCCTAACCCCTTCCGAATGAGTCAAGGTTCACATAAAAATGATAAATAAGCGCGGACTGATTACGGATCTCATTTGTCCTGGTGATAAGACTCGAGTTTTCAAAGCAAATGTTACTGCCACTTGATACCCTCCAAATCATCTTTTCCTCTTCTCAAATTTGGTCTTTCGTTTTTTTTTTCGCATACACTTAGTCACAAAATCTTACATTGTTGTTAGTAAGAGACAGACCTTAGTTTATACTTCGTATTAATAAAAGCGGGTCCAATTCGAAAACAATAGGTATTGTTTTCTGTTATTTTGGGGGATCGTTTTCTTCAGGATTGAATGGCAGACATCGATTGTTGTAATTAAGGAGGAGCTTTACTAAGTCTCATATATATTGCTTTTAGGAGTGTTGGCTGTACTGTAGTAGAAATGCTGACAGGAGATCCCCCTTTGAGGAATCTTGAACCACAGGCAGCCATGTTCTGCATTGGCAGTAAACCCCTCGAGGTTAAACTGCCAGAGAGCACCGAAAAAGCACGAGACTTTGTGCGTGCTGCACTGACTTGGTTAGTTTTAATGCGTTAGTGACAATAGGTTGGGCTAGGTATCGGCTAGTTTTTACGTTTTAGCTCAAAGCTGATTAATCGGATAAACTGCCCTGTTGAAACTAAGCGTAATTTCCATTAACAGTAAGAGGTATACTAGAAATATCCAAATGTTAATGAGGTTAGTGAGTTTGGCGATAAGCATAGGAGGATTCTGAGGTTAAGTTTAGTTGTCAGTTTTTCGGAAAGGGGTAAAAAGTAGCATCGAAGTAGGCAACTTCGAAACCAACACAATAAAAATAACCAACGTTCAATAGTCTGTGCAACGAAATAAATGGCACACGTTCTGCGCATTTTCAGTGCGAGTGGCCTCAGGTGAAGAAAATATGTGAATGGAAACATGGCGATACAAATAAATATATCTCCACAAAGTATGAGTGATCTTTAACAGTACTGCAATCTACTCAGCGGTAAAAGAACACTAAGAGAGTCTTAGCGTGTTGCTCCTCTCTATCCCTTTTGTAGTCAAAGTACAGGAAAATTCCACAGCTCCATGTACGTCTTTTACGTACCCACATGCATGTAACCATATTTGGGTAACTCTACGTTATTGAAACGTTGTTCTGTCGCACTTTGTAATAGCTATCGCACTTTGTAATACCTGTCGCACTTTGTAATAACAGACCATCGCACTTTGTAATAAAATCAGCTGTCGCATTTTGGAAGAACACACAGACTAAAAATTTGAAATGTGAAAAAATTTTTTCTGTAGTCCGCCATAAGAGGCTGCATGAACGGACCATTATACGTTTCTGGAAACTGCCCACCTACCCCTCCTCTAAGCCAAAATTTTGCCCTGATTGAGAAGTAAGTGTTAATGTTGGCTTAGGGGAGAGGTAGGTGGGCACTTTCCCAGAGACGTATAATGATCCGCACCTTCGCGACACTTTCCTCGACGAAAAACCAAATAAACAGTAGGCCATTTGCACTAAAAGGTCAAGTGACATCATTCTTATGAAAATGAAAGTTATAGATTTTGCCTTCAAAACACGATCAGTAAGTCGTATCTTAAACAAAATAATAGTGATTTAGTTTTTCAAACCCGTACCATTTTCTTAAAATGAGTAAGTTCGTAGCTGGTCGCGTGGCCAAAAAATTCAATCTAGATTTTTACTCGAGCAACTCCAATGGTTAATTTTGCGCCTAAAACGAATCACAACGTACATGTCTGGGACTCTCTTCCCTACCCTACTGAGTTTTTTACCCCCAACCCCAAAGAGTGTACGGGCGGGCGTACGCTGACGTTATAACCAAATTTTCTGGGATGGATAGATTACCAAATTTTCTTGGCAAGGGGCTCCGCTCGCATTGAGGGCTCCTCTTGGTCGGCCGCATGCTCGGAGACCCAGGGGCAGATAGTGGGGGCGCGGGAAAGTCTAAACGGGCGGGAAAATATGGCACGAAGAAAAGTAAAGAATGGCGAGAAGAGCCCCTGGCACAATGTCTTACCAGACCAGTTCCAAACGGTCGCCGCCGTTCTGACTTCCGATTGGTGCCAGAAAACTTTTGTGTTTTTCTGCCCAATCAGACGCGTGCGTGAAACTCCGCTATGATTGTGGGCTCCTCTTACTCGGCCGCATGCTCGGAGACCCAGGGGCAGATAGTGGGGGCGCGGGAAAGTCTAAACGGGTGGGAAAATATGGCACGAAGAAAAGTAAAGAACGGCGAGAAGAGCCCCTGGGGACAATGTCTTACCAGACCAGTTCCAAACGGTCGCCGCCGTTCTGACTTCCGATTGGTGCCAGAAAACTTTTGTGTTTTTCTGCCCAATCAGAAGGTAGAACGGCGGCGACCGTTTGGAACTGGTCTGGTAAGACATTGTCCCCAGGGGATCCTCTCGCCGTTCTTTACTTTTCTTCGTGCCATATTTTTCCGCCCGTTTAGACTTTCCCTCGCCCCCACTATCTGCCCCTGCGTCTCCGAGGATGGGTCGGCCGCAATGAAATGGTGCAGAAATTAAACAGAGAACGTCAAGTGTCTTTAGATGAACCTTTTTTGGTATCGCACTTTTTAGCATTGTCGTATCTAGAGAGTTATTTTAAAGGAGTAAAAGGTCGGCGGGGGAGAGGGGAATGAAAGGGAAATATCGCCTTGCTTCCGCGGTTACTGTAAAAGTGGAAGTTCCTCCCCTCTCAACCTTCCTTTATCTTTTAGTCTAGTCTAGTCTAGTTGCTAGTTGAAGCTCAAAGTCGCCTCATTTCAGTTTACATGGGAGCGTGTTCACTCCAACTGGTCGGTAGTTGGTGTTGGTTACAGAAAACAGTCAACTTATTGATATCTTGTCTCTCTAGGAATCCTACAGAGCGTCCCAATTGTAAAGAGCTGCTTACTCATCCATTTGTCAAGGTAACGGAAGAAGAATTAACTTAGCTCCCGTGATCAAAGTTGAATTCTTGATAGGAACCAGGAAACTGCTTTTTTCGTTTATTCAGAGTACGTGTATTGCGATAACTGTTTCGAATTAAAAGCAAATCATCGAAACCTGATCATAACTAGAGATAGGCTGTATCTACAGTATATCGTATAGCTCTTACGCCTGCACGAAAAACACAACGGATAGGGCTTTTGTTCACGCATGAGAACGGTGGTTTTATTTTGGCACCGTTTCTGTAACAGGGCAAAGCTGCGCTGCGCCGGTGTTGACAGTCGATCGTCACATATCGTATAGGTTTCTGTGCCACTGTTTGGCGCTGTCAGAACAGGTGTTCATACTGAAACCGATTAGTTTTTTAATCTCGACATGAAATTAAAAGCTATCTGGTATAGTGAAGACACCGCCTGAATTTGCGCTAGTAGGTCTCGCTAGTCGTTGATTAATTAATTGATTAGTTAATTAATTAACCCTTTGAAGCCAAGCCAAGCAAACCCTGGCAACCGGTAGCCATATTGGATTTTTTAACGAAAATGTATTTTTTCGCAATTTAAGACCTTCAACGTTTTATAACTTCTCTTTTGTTGTAATTCTTGCCTTAATCAAGTAAATACAGTAAAAATGTAAGTGATCTGGCAAAGTAGTCGCAACTATCATGTCAGCTATTTTCGATACTTCACAACTCAACATCAACTTGCGATGTAACTTTCGATAACTTCCTTGAAAAACATTAAGGTCAGCGGTTGACATTATTCCTGCTCGGTAGGTACGTGCTGTAAGCATCATATAGTGGTTCCCCGTTAGTTACCAGTAGCAGTGTACGGAATCCTACATGATCCGACATAGCCCTACATAGCAATACACAGCCATACATAGCCGTACATAGCCATACATAGCCATACACAGCCCTGCATAGCCATGCATAGCCCTACATAGCCCTACATAGCCATACACAGCCCTACATAGCCCTACATAGCTATACACAGCCCTACATAGCCATACATAGCCCTACATAGCCATGCACAGCCCTACATAGCCATACATAGCCATACATAGCAATACATAGCCCTACATAGCCATACACAGCCATACACAGCCCTACACAGCCATACATAGCCCTACATAGCCCTACATAGGCATACACAGCCCTACATATAACCCTATATAGCCATACATAGCCCTACATAGCCATACATAGCCCTACATAGCCCTACATAGCCATACACAGCCCTACATAGCCATACATAGTCATACATAGCCTTACATAGCCCTACACAGCCATGCACAGCCCTACATAGCCATACACAGCCCTACATAGCCCTACATAGGCATACACAGCCATACATAGCCCTACATAGCCCTACATAGGCATACACAGCCATACATAGCCGTACATAGCCGTACATAGCCATACATAGCCGTACATAGGCATACACAGCCATACATAGCCCTACATAGCCATACATTGGGCTATGTAAAACGTTGGGCCGAAACTTGCATCTAAATCCCTACGGTGGATTGTGATGTAAATCCAGCTGATTCCCAACAGCACGTTAATTTTTCTTTTGAACTGAAGGAAGTCACGATCTCTGACGTGTTTAAAAAACTGCAGGAAGTAAATGTTGCAAGGGCGACCGGTCATGATAACATCCCAAACAAGATTTTAAAAATAGCGGCTCCAGTTATTTCTTTATCGTTAGCTGATCTTTTCAACCTCTCGATTACTACAAAAATTCTTTTCCAGATGATTGGAAAGTTGCAAAGGTCTTTCCACTACTTAAATCAGGTGAACGAAATGATCCAAATAACTTTAGACCGATTTCTGTCTTACCAACTATAGCCAGAGTTTTTGAACGATTAGTTTATGAGCAGATGTACGCCTATTTTACGGAAAATAACCTTATTCAGCCTCTTCAATCTGGGTTTAGATCTCTTCATTCAACTGTGACTGCGCTTCTAGATATGACAAATCAGTGGTGTCTTAAAGGGGCTATGTCACCCAACACGCATGCGCGAACCAACGAAAACAAACTTGAAAAAGACGGCCCAACTTTTTCAAGTTGTGTCGGAGATTTTGGAAGGCTGTTTTTATCTGTCTAAATCTCAGCCATCGTTCGATAGTTAGCGAAATTTTGTATTAAGAATCGTTCTATGGTGATTACAGAACAATTTTTTGGCGTTATTTTAAAATTGTTTGCCTGTGGAATGTTTTTACGTGGATTTACTGTGTCCTCTCATCAGCGGCCGTTGTAATGGCAGAGTTAATGACGGCTACTCCACAATGAGTGATGGAATCTTTGATGGAATCTTCCCTATAGTTCACAGGACCTTTCTATTGAGTTATTTTAGAGGCTGCTGGCTCTTGGATTTTTCTTGTGCTCAAAGTATGTGGACATATAATGAAGCGGCTATCGAGTTGGCGGCGGCCGTTTTTTGTAAACGATTACAAGAGCATCAGGCCATGAGTTTCGTGACGAAACTAAACTCCTGACGAAGGAAACTTTCCAAAATTCGGCTAGATTCCTTCTTGTATTTATCTCGATTCACGGCAAAGATAAACACGACCGTTTGCTCGTCCAGATTGTTCTCAACGGACTTAGAGAGGCACCTTAGTACGAGTTAGATCCTGTAAATGCCATGTTTTTGAACTGTTTGTGTTCGAGCATAATTTTGGAAAATAGCAGAGTTTACTTTCCCTTTTTATCAACGGACTGCTTATAGTGGAGTAGTATACCAATGATGCTGGGTTCTGTTTTTCTCGACGTCGCAGTGATTCGGCACGATCGAACAATTTTGCGCGATAATGTATGTTTCCCTAAGATCAAAACAAAGACTTGGTCTTTTGTTCTATCAGCATCTAAATTATAAAATCAATAGCGACAGACAAGTCTAATTGTTAATGATTTGAAACAGTCTTGGTCTTTATCTTCGGTCTAGCGTCTTTTGTAGCTCGTTTGTAAAATACAACTTCCATTTATTTTGTTGAATAAGACAATATGTTGTTGTTGAATTTTTGTTTGCGCTCTATTTTATGAATGGCATGCGTTTTTACTTCAAAACTACAAGTAAAATTGTCGTCACAATTTTATTCTTGATCTAGCATAACCAGAGAAGAAACGTTCCATAAATTCTATCGAAATATCCCTTATCTAAACCCATTTCGCTTGTTAACCTCTCTAAATTCGGAACCTTGGACGTGACAGAGAACATGAAGAAAGTCACGCGTTAAAAGCAATAGAATTTTGACAGTTGAGAGTAATTTGCATAACCTCAGAGCGCACTTGGAGAAAGTCACGCGTTCAAAACAATAGAATTTTGACATTTGAAAGTAATTTGCATAACCTCAGAGCGCATGCTCTCCAGCTGACATAGCCCCTTTAATATTGATAAAGGTCTGGTCAATGGTGTTATTCTCCTTGATCTTAAGAAGGCATTTGACACTGTTGACCATGCTATCTTGTTGAAAAAACTGTCTGACTATGGGGTGCAGGGTCAAACAGCTTCTTGGTTCAAGTCTTACCTAAAAGACAGACAGCAATTTTGCGTGGTAAACGGTTTGTCATCTGTAAAAAATCGTATCGTGTGTGGCGTTCCACGGGGTTCATTATTAGGCCCACTCTTGTTTCTTATTTACATTAATGACTTACCAAATTGCTTAGATTATAGTATAGGAAGGTCATTTGCTGATGATACAAATTTAACGTTCTCTTGCGTGGATTTATCAATCCTTCAGACTGAAATGAGCAACGACCTTAACAGAATTTTTAACTGGCTCAGCTCAAATAAACTCACATTGAATATTCTAAAAACAGATTTTATGGTGATACGTTCTCGGCAGAGAATTGCAACATTAGCTGGAAATATTTCATTAAGTGTGAATGGTTTAACGTTACAACAGGTCGAAAGTACAAAGTGTCTTCGTCTCACTATCGACCAATTTCTTACTTGGAGAAATCATTTACAAAGTGTCAGACAAAGGGTGGGGTGTGGCATTAGAATTCTTAAGAGGATTAGGCCTTTTGTTGGTTTGGAGCACCTCATAAACGTATACAGGTCAATAGTTGAGCCTTATTTTACCTATTGTTGTATTGTTTGGGATAGCATTGGCGAAACGTTGGTAGACAGTCTTCAAAAGTTGCAAAATAGGGCCGCTCGTGTTATTACAGGTGCTTCATACTCGAAACATTCAGCTGATATTCGGCATGAGCATAAATGAACATCATATGGCGTTAATGATGGTTAAAGTAAATCATGGCCTGTGTCTCTCTTATTTGTCTGACATGTTTGACGTTAATACAAGCCGGCTCAGTTATGACCTTCGCTCTTCTGGAATGAATTTAATAGTGCCAAAAGCAAGAACAAACTGTTTTAGGAATAGTTTTGCTTCTGCAGGCGCTAAGCTCTGGAATTCTCTTCCTTCCAGTTTAAAGGAAGAGACTTCTTTAAAACAATTTAAGGCTAACATCAGGTCGTATTTGCTCATAATTTAAGTTTTTTTATCATTAGGTTTAACATTGTGTACGATCTTTCTTAGTTTAGTTTTTAGATATATATCTATATCTTTATGTAAGTTAAATAACGCACAGCTTTTAGGTAGACCAGATGCTTTGTGTAAAGTTATTTGATAAAATTACCGTGGGTAAATAAAGTTTTCACTCACTCACACCCACTCACATAGCCCCACAAAGCCATACATAGCCCTACATAGCCATACATAGCCACACATAGCCATACACAGCCATACATAGCCCTACATAGCCCTACATAGCCCTACATAGGCATACACAGCCATAGATAGCCCTACAAAGCCCTACATAGGCATACACAGCCATATATAGCCCTACATAGCCCTACATAGGCATACGCAGCCATACATAGCCCTACATAGCCATACATAGCCCTACATAGCCATACATAGCCATACACAGCTCTACATAGCCATACACAGCCCTACATAGCCATACATAGCCCTACATAGCCATACATAGCTCTACATAGCCATACACAGCCCTACATAGCCCTACATTGCCCTACATAACCATACATCGCCCTACACAGCCATACATCGCCCTACACAGCCATACATAGCCCTACATAGCCCTACATAGCCATACATAGCCCTACATAGCCATACATAGCCATACACAGCTCTACATAGCCATACATAGCCCTACACAGCCATACATAGCCCTACATAGCCCTAGTATACGCAGCCATACATAGCCATAGACAGCCCTACATAGCCATTTATAAACTAACTAAGATAGTATGCGCGCTCTGATTGGGCGAGAGTAGTGTTTGCGTGAGAGTATGTAAACATCATTGTGGGGACAAGATGTTTCGCTTTTCACGCGGTTATCTTGCAGGCACGAATTTCAAAAAGTTTTGCAGTTCAAAACTCGACAAGTTTACTTTAGTTACCCATTTCTTCGTCGCCTGAAACTTGGAAAATCCTTACAAAGAAGGTGTGTCAATTTCTCTTCGCTTAAGCTGACATTTTAAGCGAGAAATATCCGTATTTTAGAAAGCATCTTTTTGCAAAACGAAAACTGATTACACGTGCAACACTTCGTGGACAAGACTTTGCGACTGGTAAGAATTTATCTTTTAATCAGTGCCGTACAAAGAGTATTGCGTTTTTTCTCGGGAAAGTTATTTTATAAAAGCAATGGAAAGCTTATTTCCTGTGTTTGCATAGCCTAATGTAAACACTCGAGGGGTTGGGAGAATTCTCTATTCATGTACTTAATTCATTGTATTAGGTTCGGCTCGTGAAAAGATGCGCGTCTGAACCGGGCCTTAGAATGTCTACATTTTGATTCTGCAACTAGTTTCAGTATTAATATATCCACTTAAGACACTCTTGTTTCTTGCTAGCAAGAATGTTAATAATTACCTTGCATTTGTGGTGTAGTGGAGTACAGTGTAATTTAATTTAATGCATATATTTGTCTCTAGGAGTTGGATGAGGAATTGTTACTACGAGCTGCAACTCAAGGTAAAGCCAACTATGGATCCTCACTATCGTATTTTTCCGCTGTTTGATCGACCCGGGTTATGTTAACAGCCCTAATTTGCAGGGTTTCATTTCATTTGTTAGGTACAGTCACACCAGACTTTTGTGATTAACCTCCTGTCGGTTTGGGTTGGGTTCGCTATGGGTTTTGATCACTTATATTTTTCGAGATTACACGCCGATATTTTAAACCTTCTTTGACATATATAATATAGTGAATCAATTAATTGGCGTCATTGTGGTTACTGTATTGTTATGTCATAAAATGTGCTGTCCTACGAAATGCTTGTATAACGCATGCCAAAGCAGTTAAACGTTTTTAAGGCTAATGACCATGAGGCCATAAATACCAACTTACGTTAACGTCATGCCTTACTTTCAATAGCAGAAGATTCTAACAACCAGGAAAGGAAGAAACAAAAGGGAAAGAGAAAAGGTAATTTGTTTTTGGGTGGGGTAACTGTACCTTGGTTCAAATGTCTTCATTTTCCTCGCTTACTCTATCTTCTGTTCTTTATTTTTAAATTGCTTTTTTTAGCCTTAAGCAACAAGACTTTTCAGAACACACTCCTTCCATTGCCTACTTTAAAACCGTATTTATAAGTAACTGCAACCATATGCACTTTCTTCTCGGTCGAATGGCTCTATCAAAAGTAGTGGAAATAAAAGACAGCAAGCATCCACAAAAGCTATGAAATAGAATCAATATCTCAGAATATTATACTTGAATCCATGGCAGGTAGTCGCCAAGTCTCGTCTCTGGCATATGCTCAGCATCCTGGAGTTCAAACAGGTAACCTCAGCTTTTGTTTGACCAGCACTTTTATTTGTTGAAAAGAATTTACGTTCTCGTGAGTTCAGGTTAATCGTCGACTATTATTTTTATTATTTTAATCTGTTAATTGTTGCATGTAATTTTTACTTTCATGTTTATCTTGTAAGTGGTTGGTGTGTGGCTTAACCGGCTTTTACAAACCTAATCGAGGTGATGATGATGATGATGATTTATTTTTTACCTACAGCAAGAAGACAAAAGAGTGACCGCATTAATTTATTCACATTCTTTCGTGCAGATTTAATCCAATCAGAAGCCAGCTGGAAACTGTCCTCGACTTCTGATTGATTAATGTCTGCATGGAAGAATGTGAATTAATTGAAGGAGGTGACACTTTTAGGCTCCTTGCTGTTAAACAATAAATTGATACCACAAGTACCTACTTTTGTTAATGTTCAAGTAGCCACTTTACTAATTTCAAATATTTTATTCCACAGGAAAGAGACAAAGAAAAAAACGTTGATCCAATGCCGTCTCATCTATTTCATTAAAGCTACTGAAAAGATATAGTTCAATCAAAGTAAAAACCTATCTGTAGTCCACAACATGTTGAACTTGTTAAGGTGGCCCGAACCTATTTATATGCGCGTTGGTTATCTGTCCGTCTTCGGGTTTCGAAATAATTGACATTTTTTCGTAAAAATGGGGTTTTAACCATATGCCGATATCTCAAACGTTTTTATACCTACAAGAAAATAAATAACCTTTTCTTAAAGTTCGACCATTCTTTATTAAGGATGCCAAAATCATGAAAATCGGTTAATTCATTTCTGCCGAGAAACGCTATTCAGAAACATAACCAACGCGCATATAAAAAGTTTCGGGCGACCTTAAGAAAGTTGTTAAGAAAGGTTCACCTTTATAATTGTTATTTGAGTGATGCCTCATACCATTTGAAAGTGTCTTTTTTTTTTCGACTTAATGCGCTAATTAGGTCACGTGACCTCCATTGCCTGAAAAAGATTGTTCTTGAAAAGGCAACGCTTTTTCGTGTGTCCTCAACTTTTTTACCGGTTGCATAATGTTAAGGCCGTTTAATATTTCACTTCTGTGCTTGGCCTTTTTTAGATATTTAAAAGCGAAGGCGTTAAGATCTGATAAAAATGTCTTGGGCCAATGGGTCTAGTTGAAAAAACCAATTATTTTCTAAAACAGTAAAAAATTCAAAAAAGGCCAAGCACAGTTTTGTAGGTGCTTACATTACACATTATCCTAAACCAGTTCGGTTTAATAACTCACAACAAAAAGTGTTGCCATTTTTGTTGAAAGATTTTTTATTGTTTTCTGACAGTATGGAGTCACGTGACAACATTTGTGTAATTGGAAAACACCAAATTGACAGAAACCACACATGTATGTATGTGGCAAAGTCTCATCTTTCCAGAGCTTAAGTGCTCAGAGATAGACCACCCCCATCTTTTTTTCACTGAATCATTTTGGGCCCATGCCTTAATTTTTCTGAGGATGTTTCTAACGTTATAGCGGACGTTTCAAAGAAGAAACGTTGATATGTTTTGTGAAACTGTAGCACGATTGTGGCAATATTTTGTCACTCAGGATCGATCAATACGCAAACGGTTTTTTAGAATTATTATTTTACAACTTAGTAGTTAGATTGTTGAATAAACCAATAATAAAGCAACTTTTCAAAGCCGAGTTGGTTAGTCAAGCCACTTTTGGGCGTTCATTCTCGCCGTTTTTTCCCACTCTGTTCCCTTCCCTACCATCTGAACTCAAGAATAATCGTATGAGAAACCCTGCCGCCCAAATTTTATCATAGGGAAGGAAGTTAGCCGAAAACACTCGTTGGGTGCACCTGATAAATAAAGCAAGTCTGGATTTGTTCTTCTGCCACCCCAAGTAGTAAAGTGTGTGTGGTCTGACTGTCAAAGGCGAATTTTATAAATAACTATCCACAACCTGTTTTCCATTTCAACGAGTCACAACTACGCTGTGTAAAAGTAATCGTAACCCAAACGTTACAGAGACGACCCCTGGCGGCCCACGTCTCTAAATTCTGAGTTAGTGGAAATACCCCCCTCAGCCTCAGATATAGTAGCCTCCCCGCAAACGTTTTTAGGGGTTCGTCATGCGTTCCTGCCCGAGGAACGCGTGACGAACCCCCTAAGATCGTCTACGGTGGAGGCTACAGACATGGGCCCATTTATATTAGAGCGAAAACAGCCGGATTCAACTCCCTCGATCCACTGTTTCTATTCCGGTTGCACCACGCAGAGAATGATTTTTTATATTTGTCAAAATTTGCATCCCGGGTGGAACGTGCATGGATAGCCCTTTCAACGGTTTTTTCCACTTTTGACATGGACCAGTGAGGATAAAATCTGTCAATACTACTAGAAAGAAGCCTCAAAGTTAGTAAGACTGCCAAATTTGAAAGTGACATGTCATGTTTGTATGGTGGGGGATAAGTTTGCCTCCTCCCCACGTCCCCCCCCCCCCCAAAATAAAATTTAAAATTTCGCCATAAAATTTCTTAAAATTTCGTTACTTTGAGAAGCTATATCTTGGTTAGTTTACAACAAATCACTTTCAAACCTAGTGACTGATTTAACTAATTCAAAGGCGCACACGGAGTTTGGGGACTTGCCCCTTCATGAAAAAGGTGAAGAATAGAATGAACAACGAAGGGTCTATTGCACAGCGAGGTGTGGAATCACTAGTTGCTTTTTTTAGTCACATCCATTGGTGTCCGCAATTATGCGGGGTTTTAGCGATCAAGATCTGATGATGTGTATCGATATGTGGGGTCCTAGTGCTTGTGGGAAAGTTAAATTACTAAACCCCTAAAGAGACCAGAGAGGGTGTGGATTCCCATACAAAAACAGACATCCATAGGTCAGTGTCACGGAATTTATTTATGCACAGCCATAAGCGATACCTTAATGAGCAAATAAAGTGTCGAAAATAACTTTAAGTGACACTAAAATCGGCAATTTACATCACTAAGGGAAACGATGAGCATCCCCTTCACTTTTATGAGAGTGTCACCCCCAGGGTGCACATGTAATAAATACATCAATACGAGTATGCGATTTGGCATTAACTCTGCAGGTTCTTTGATGAAGTGTGCCAATTGATATTCAACCATGAAGTCCAATAGATGGGTAGTGTGAATCTCCAAGGGATTTGAAAGAAAATTACAATTCAAATCTCCCAGTATGTACTGAATTTCGTCATACCTGGAATCTGTCGGGGTATGTAGGGTTATGTACGAGAAAGGGTGTCCTATCAATCTCAGAGAAAAAGTGGCTGCAATATTTCCAAACTCTTTATTCTAATGAATCTCTTAACCCGGCCCATTTTCGGATAAATTAGAAGTGAAATGGTAAAAGCTATTCTTGTCACTTTGATGCCTGTATATGAAAAATTATTCAATTCCTACCCTAGGTACTATGTCTCAGACCTAATGTGGTGGTCTCAATTCGAGCGGGAGTAATGACCCGGCAAATTTCCGTCTACCCGTCTGTCTTGAGCTACCTGTGTTCGATATCTTAAACCAAAGACTTCTCAAAAATGTCATGTCTTTCAATACGCGTAACAATTGAATTTCAAGTTGGCTTTTCTTTTTTTTTACCAAAAAACCGCACAGCAAAACACGTCTTTCCTTTACGTTCATAATCACAAAGAAAAGATTTATGCATGCTCTGTCTGCACTTCAAAAAACTTTTCACTACGTCACCCATGCAGAACTCCTGCACATGTGTACGGTTATATAAGGTTATGTAAGGGTATATAGGGCTATCTATAGGGTTATGTAGGGTTATGTAGGGCTAGTAGTGCTATGTAGGGCTATGTAGGGTTAGGTATGGCTATGTATGGCTATGTATGGCTATGCAGGGCTGTGTATGGCTGTGTATGGCTATCTTTGGCTATGTATGTATGTGTATGGTTCTGTTTGGCTATGTATGGCTGTGTATGGCTATGTAGAGCTATGTATGGCTATGTAGGGCTTTGTATGGCTGTGTATGGCTATGTAGAGCTATGTAGGGCTATGTAGGGCTATGTATGGCTATGTAGGGCTATGTACGGCTGTGTATGCCTATGTAGGGCTATGAAGGGGTGTGTATGGTTATGTAGGGCTATGTATGGCTATGTAGGGCTATGTAGGGCTTTGTATGGCTGTGTATGGCTATGTAGAGCTATGTAGGGCTATGTAGGGCTATGTATGGCTATGTAGGGCTATGTACGGCTGTGTATGCCTATGTAGGGCTATGAAGGGGTGTGTATGGTTATGTAGGGCTATGTATGGCTATGTAGGGCTATGTAGGGCTATGTAGGGCTGTGTATGGCTATGTAGGGCTATGTAGGCCTATGTAGGGCTGTGTATGGCTATGTAGGGCTATGTAGGGCTATGTAGGGCTGTGCCTGCCCATCCGTAATTACGAGGACCATTATATGTTTACACACCAGCGTTGTGAGGACCACCGTAGTTGTGAGGACCGATACCTGGTCCCCCGTAAATATTATTGTCCTAATCGGCTTAAATCGTCAAAAAACATTACGCCGAACAACTTTTGCAGTGGTCCTCATAACGCAGGTTTAGGTCGTGGTCCCCGTAAACCACCCAACACGGGTTTCCAATTCTGCTTCGGTTTAATAACGATCCAATTGCTTAAACAGTGCCTAGGAGGTCTGAGATGCAGTCAGAATACAAAGGAAAACAAGACGACGCTAAAGGTAAGCTTCAAAGCGATATTCAATGTACATTTTGCTAATTTAGTGAGCAAAGAATATTTCTCCATACAACGTCTTATAATTTTCTTGCTGTATGAATAATTAATTAGCTAAGTAGGATAATGTTGTTCAGGGCTCTCATAGTGAGCTTGGGCTACCTCTGATAATAAAAGCATAAGCTAATAGAATTAGAAAAGTGAATATCAGAATTTCAAAGGAAATAGTAGGATTCGAAACTGCATGAGAGGACTGTACAATCGAATTATAGAATTGGAAAATTGCATAACAGAATTCAAAAGCGAATAACAGAATTGAAAACTGAATTAAAGAATTCATAATGGCGTAATAAAATCAGAAAAGTGAATAACAGAATTCGAAAGGGAAAAATAGGATTCCAAAATGCATAAAAGAATTCCTAACAAAACTGAATAACAGCATAGGATAATGGCATAACAAAATTTGAAAGTTAATATTGGCGGAAATCACCCCTCAAACTAACCCATTCTCACATGGAAGGTGCCGCTGGGATCACCGACATAGTTTCCTTTATTACATAACCGTGGCTGATCACGCCCATGGGTAGAAATTTGACTTTCATTAGTCCTCCCAGTAATAGCCTGAGTATCAGGCCTTCCTAAGGGGCTAGGGGAGAGGAGATTTTACTCAAGCTACTTTCAGGATCCTTTTTCGTTTGTGGTGCATCCTCGTCCCAGGGTTCACCCCTTTCCTCAGTAATGAGAGAGAAAAACACTGGGATCGAGCTACAGTGGTTACTGCTTGATGTAAGCCCTACGACCAATACATTCGTGTTACATGTACACAGACGACTTCTGAACTTACACTGTACCAGCGAGAGCTTCCTTATTCAATTATTCTAGAGGTAAGTTGTTTCATCACATTGGAATTAGTCTTTTCCTCTTTCTTTTTAACGTAAAACTTCTGGAGATACTGAAAGCCAAACACGCTGGTCAAACCATAGTTATAAACAATAACAAGACGTGTCTTCCTGCTGAACCAGTTGAAGGGAGGGGTATTTTGCAGAACGCCGAATGCAGAACAAGGAATGACTCTGAGTTTAGTGATTAGGGTTGGGAAACTCAGTGAATCAGGTTCCATTTAGGGTCATTATACTGGCAAAACTGACCTGAAACTTGATTCACTCAGTTTCCTAACCCTTATCACCAAACTTCAGAGTCTTTAGGCGTTCTGCGTTCTGCGCTCTGCAAAATACCCCTGCCACATTGAAGGCCAAATACAACTCTTAGTACAGCGAAACTTAACTGACAAAAGCGCTAAACTAGGTAAGATTTCCGTATCACCCCATTCATTTATTATGCTTGCACAAATTTCAGACTACTTTTATAATGCAGTTCCATCCCCCTGGCAGTTGTAAAGTGTAAAGTGCAATGTTTCACCGGTGGTGCATTTGTCATCAAAGGTCTGCCTGAGGGTGGAGAATTTGTCATTTATGAATTTCTTGTTTTCTGCATTACAACTTCACGCCGATTTAAGTGTGTACCCCAAATTTTGGGGTTATCAAGTATTCAAATATTCAGGCTATTGTTCTTGCCATTGTCGATTACCTTCCGAAGAATCCACGAGCGGAATTCCTTTGATTTAGGTGCGATATGTCTCTTTTGTTTCGAATTTTGTTGCTTGATTGACCTTTTAATCCCCATTGTTACCTGATGAGTATTAAATTTATCCAGTAAAATACTCGGACTTGCCTGTTAAATTTGCTTATAAAGCTTATAAGCTTATAAATACCTGGTCTCCTATGGTATTTTTTTTATTAAATACTCCCTTGCCTTGAAAATAATTTGGCGTTTAAAGAATTGCTGCGCAAGGTATTTATCTATTAGAACGTTTTATTCATTCAGTATTATCAAAACCTACGCTCTGCAATCAAGAGCGAACAACTCTCTTCAAAATGTAAACAACGCAAGCGGTAAATGCATTTAACGGGATGACACAGATTTATCAGCGTGTAATTTCACTTTTTTGGACGTTTTCGCTTGCCTTTCAGTTTTTTTGTTGAAAAAAACCTTGCGTTTCAGTTACGTGACTGCAGGGCCCGAAATAACCGCGTATTGTCAGTTCACCGATTTGCATGACAACTTGATTCGCGGAGCTAATCGAGTGAGACAGGAAATATCTAAAACTGTAATCGACAGATCAAAACTTGCGGAATTCATAATTCCTCGAAATAATTTCGTAGAAACGCTTGTATAGTTTGATTGCTCTGGAGAAATGAATAACTGTTATGATTGAATGAATGGATAACTCTCGGCCGGCCGGATTTTATTAAGCGATAGGCGAGAAAAAATGCTTCAGCGGCTTGCTTTGTACTTTGAAACCTCGGCAAGAAAAAAAATCCAATCTCGGTCTACAGTGGTCGAAATTTCTCGTTCAAGATCTCTTTTTGAAGCTCTCAAAACTCTCCTTTTTGAAAAATACGTACCCAAGTCGAAAACGTTTTGCTAAAGACTTAAATCCATAAACTTCTACCGCGATATGTGCGATAATTCTCTGCAGTTTTATTGACACATTTAGAACAAAAGGATACCTTTAAAACTTCGTGGCCCTGGGCAGCTTAACTAAGCCATTGTTCAATTCCTTTGAATTCGCTTCTGAGTCTTCCGCCATAAAATCTCACCTTCTTTGAACCGAGTCAAAACGAACACTGTCGAAGGGAAAGTCCGGAGGAATAAACTGAGCCTTCAGGGTACAAAATCCAGCGGTTATGCCCATTTCTGAAATACACACTTAAATCGGCGTGAAGTTGTAATGGCTACTTTAAAGAGGGAAAATTAAAATACAATATTATTAAGATTCGGTATCTCAGAGCTCTGTGTTCTATATGAAGTATTATTGCCTTTACTGAACACTAACCAGACGACAGTGATTTTACCTGAGGAAGGGTCATTTGCACACCTATTTATGCCCTGCAATTGGGTTTTTGCATTAATTATATATCTGGCAGTTGATGCAATATTGTCAGCAAAGCTATTATCCTTTAATTTTCATCAACTGTCCATTAAGGATTAATTTGGATAGATTTAGTGATAAAAATAGGTAAACTGTCCAGTTTAAGAAAGATGGGAGAGGTGGTCTGAACCAATCAAATGCCAGGAAATACAGTTGGCAATACAAAATAGGCAGTTAGGGCAAAGTTTGGTAAACGCTCTTGGCTTCTTGTTGCTTTGAATTTCATTTTTGATGACAGCAAATGCTGAGCACTGGTTTTGGTTGCTTGTCTGAGCTATCTTACAAGGAAAATGTATGACAAAACTGATGGCAGTTTGTGTTGGACACAGTTATCCTACATTCACAGTCCCGGGCCTGGAATATGCAAGCACTGAATTAACTTAAGACAAGAATAAGAAAACAAATTTTAAATGAAGATATGATTGTCATAGTGGTAATTGCAGTTTAAGCATTGCAAATTCACCTGAAAAAAAAATTTGGGACTTACCATTGGGACAATCGTATCTTCATTTAAAATTTGTATTTCTGCAGTTCACATCATCTTCAATGAGAAAACACTCATAATTGCTATTGAACTTAACGTGTCAGGATCTGATCTGATTCACAAATGCATTGTAAATCTTAGATGTGATCATCAGTTGGTCAGGGTTGTCACTAAGATTTCAAGTTGCCGGGTAAATACAACAAGCAGGCGGGGAATCAAACGGCTAGGGATTTCTTTTGGTTCTATTTTTCTTCTATTTTCCAATAAAAGTAGCCGGGGGCCACTCTCTTAGTAGCCGGGGAAAATCCCCGGCCCCCGGCTCTTAATGACAACCCTGGTTGGTGATAATATTAAGTGAAAAAGACTGCCAATAATAGACAGAACTGTTTCTTTCAAATGTGGATAATGTGACAAGACATAAGGCAAATTCCCTAGAGAAGTTTCAAGTTTAAGTTTGAAAGTTGAAGTTTATTAATTCATAAATACATAGCAGTTCGAAAACTGAATTGCCTATGTACGTTACAAAAATTAAATTGTAGATCTAAACATTAACTAATCTATCTTGATGAAAGGGATGAAAAAGCTAACAAGAAATGAGATGCTAAAAGAGTTATGCTGCGAAATTTGAGCATTACATGGTCTGAATTGACCGTTACTTTTAAGTACAAGAAAGTAAAAAAAGAAAGAACTCTTCTTTTTTTGGCAAGAGTAGCGAGTCATTAAAACAATGCTCTCACTACAGTAAGATTGACATGGTAATAGTTCCAGAATGGCTCTAAAAACTGCATGTAAAGCCGTAGCAGCATACAGTAGCCATATTATGCATGTAAGCTGTGAGCAGTTGACTTCTCATCAATGTTTATTTAAAGTTTAGGACTGCAAAGGCAGAGTTGGAAAGAATGCTATTAGTTAAACGATACTGATTAAGGTTAACTTTACAAGCTATGATAGTGCGAGTTTTTATTAACTCAAACCTTTGCTGCTACATATTTCAGTCATGTGACTTCCTGTACCATAACTATGCAAGAGTTTACATGGTATGGTTTTCTGCACAGGCTCCTGGAGGCTTAGTTATTAATTTATTAATTAATTAATTTATTTATTTTGGAACAGGGAGTCAAATTTACACTTTCACTTACTATACTCAAGAAAACAGTCACTCGGTTGAGATATTGTTACCAATTTAACACATTTGTGTTAACTAACATGGGAGATACATAGATGCGTAAGACAAAAGAGCTGATAGACAGTTCTATGGCTTTTCAAATATCCCTTGTAGAATCAGACACTATGTAGAATCTATGCAAATGCTATGTCACAAAACTATGCAAAACCTATGTTAATCACTCATACATTGCTTTAACCAGATCCTATGTTGTTTCTATGCCAGGACTATGTTTTTTGTATCGGAAAATGCTATGTTTTCGCTAGTCAAACGGAACCTACTTAAAAGCTATGCAGTTTTTAAAGGCAGGAATAAAGGAAGAAATGACATAGTTTCCACATAGCCTATACATACAGTTTACTTAGCTTGTGGAAAGAGATTTTAGACTTCATAGTCAACCTCATAGAAAAATCATAGAAAATAAATAGCCTTCACATAGGACTGAAATAGAGTTTACATAGTAAAATGGAACAGGGAACAGTTGATTAAATAGCTTTTGAATAGGGTTTGCTTAGAATTTAGATAGCCTAGAAATAGAAAAAACATATGAAAAACATAGCCTTTTTAAAGGTGACATATACTTTGCATAGCATTAAAATAGGGAAAACACAGAACAAATAGCCTTTGCATAGGTTTGAAATAGGATTTTAATAGTATTTGAATAGGTAAAACATATCACATACACAGGCTTTAACTAGAGTTCAAACAGAAATTACATAGAATTGACATAGTCTCTTATGTATGTAGGTTTCGATCTGCTTAAGCAAATGTAGTGTTTAAAATACGTTCGTAAAAATCACCAAAATAGTAAAAATAGTATAAAAATATGAATTAGAATACCTTTTACATTGGTAAGAAATAGGTTTTGAAACGAAAAATTGAAAAACTATGGCAATATAATACCACGAACACTAATAGTAACACAAATGCAGTATTTTCATGGAGGTTTCAGAATCGAAACCCCAAGTTTAAGTTTGCTTATCGTGTAGACTTTTTGCTGATGTCGTGCTCTTCAGTGCCATACAGTTTCCTTTTGACTGCAACGAATAAGTATCTGCAAACAGAAAAGTGGAGATTTTAAGGCAAATGAACATAAAAACAACCTGACGTTTTAGAATTAAAACGAAGGAGTATAAAAAAGCGTGATCGACCGATCCTTGTTCAGATACGCGAAAAGGGGAGACAACACAGGCAAATCGAAACTTAATTGAGAAAAACATCACTTACCAACGTTAGGAATACTTTTTGTTGAACCTGGCAGGAAAAAGACTGTAAATTGAAGTAAAAAGAAGCGTCTTCTTGTAAAAACGCACGCTTACAGCTCGTCTTCTTTGACTTGAAAGCGCACGCGTGGAAACAGACAATTTTCACACCTTTTCATTGGTTGAAAAGGCCCACGTGACGATAAAACGCAAAATACGCATGTGTTGAACTCACGGGCTTCCCTGGGAACTAGTGGAAACAAAATGGCTGACAAACAACATCCACCGAGGCAGGTAGCGTTTCGCAGTTTTGACCTTGCAGTTATATTCAGGAGACGTCCACAATCAAGACGAAGGATCGAACCCAATGTAAAAGAAGAAAATGATGCATGGAAGTATCATTTCAAGTGAAGAACTCTAGGGAAAAGCTAGAAAGGAAAGTTAAGACAGGGATGATGGATGTAGCGATTCAATGCTTAACATAAGTCTTCTCACTAAGAAACTATCTGCAAGCACAAAAAAAAATTATAGTACATGATTTTTCAGCGTTTTAGTTTAAAACACTGCTTTTTACTTTGGAAGTATGCTAAGCCTTCTGTAAGCGCTACCATCAACATGCCTAGTCACTTAAAAGCTATGTTGGAATATCACATAGGAAACGCATATATAGACTACATATATTTTTCATATGAGTGACAAAGGAAAAAATATGTTTATGTAAAAGCTATGTAGCCTTTATCTCATGATAATGCTAAATGAAAATGTCACATAGTGAATACATAGGCTGCAAATATGTTTCATCACATAGCATAGAATATACATAGCACTATGTAAAAGCTAAGAAACTTGTTGGAAATAAAAGTGAAGCTCGAAATGCTATGTAAAAGCTATTTTACTTGATGCAAAGTGAATACATAGGATGCTAATCGGAAGGAAAAGCAGAACTTTCTATTGCATAGTAAATACATAGCTATGTCAAGACTATGAAAAGATTTTGAATAGTATTTGCATAGGTATTCAAAAGCTATGTGCTTTTCAAATAGCCTAAACATAGTTTCAACATAGATTTTGCATACTATGGACTATGTTGTTTGGTGTGTTACATAGTTAATACATAGGCAGTAGTGAACATAACATAGCTGAAACATAGTCCAACATAGTAAACAAATCGCATGAGCATAGGTTTTGCATATGTCTGGTTCTACAAGGGATAGCTTGAAATAATGCAGAATCTACAAATTGACTATGACACTGACTGATTAGGAGGAGCACCATTTGTTAATGGCTCGGTCAATTAATTTCAATGCCCATTCTCCCTCACTCCTAGGTATTTTGTCGGGCATTTAGGTATTTGTTGGGTTTTCTGCATGGGCCCCTTGAGGCTTAGTTATTAGTTTATTTATTTTGGAACAGGGAGTCAAAATTTACACTTTCACTTACTATACCGATGAACACAGTCACTCAGTTGAGATATTGTTACAAATTATAATATTTGTATTAACTAACATGGGAGATACTTATATGTATAAGGCAAAAGGGCTGATAGACAGTTCTATGACTTATCAAATAAAGCTTGAAATAATGTTGAATCTACAAATTGACTATGACACTGACTGATTAGAAGGAGAATCATTTGTTAATGGCTCAGTCAATAATTTTTCAACTGTGCCCTTTCTCGTCACTCCTAGGTATTTGTCAGGCGTTTATCATTTTATCTTCAGAAAGGTGCAAATGTCCGACGGTGGGGGAAGCAGATTTGTATATGTAATAGGTGTGCATGCTGACCAATTTAGAAATAAGGTCTATTCTTATGGTGCCAAATTATTCTTTACAAGGCACAAACCTGATACTATAAGTCTTCTCTTTCACACTTTGGCATTTTTTAGTCAAGATAAACTTAAATTAAAAGAAAACCCTTCAATGATATGGTGCTGCAGGTGAAAACCACCATTTCAATTACAAAGCAGAAAAAATGAAAATGCAAATACCTAATCGAAACAGGAAAATTATTGAAAATAATCATTTCATCATCACCTCAAACAATTTCCACAGTCTTTGTCTGCAACTGGGCAAAAAGATGTTTGTTTTGAATGCCAACATCTAAACACAATTATTAACCTAACAACATACTAAAGGAATATAAACTATACACAGCTGCAATTCCAGAAGGCTGGTTGCAAAATGTAAATATGAGTCCATAGTAGAGCAGACACACATGTATGTATTATTTTTAGTATAATTCCTTGGGGTAAAACCTAATGAAATTTTACTAGATGTGCCATGATTGCAAAATTGTGATTCACCTTTATATAATTTATTGAAAGTATATTGCACTTTAGTAAAATCCAACTAGTGGTCTATTACCAATGCTGCGTTCTGATTGGTTGAGCTTCTTCTAGGCTATATGTTATAGCCCCCTAGTAGCAAAAAGCGCCAGCTTTTTAGCGGCAAAAAAGGATTAAAGCCTAGCTTTAACTAGCTAATTTTTTTTAATTCTTGATATTTTTGACTAACTAGTTGGATTTTACTGAAACAATTATCATGGCTCTTGCCCTCATGGCCTCCGAGTCAGTAGCCCACTCGGCCTTCGGCCTCATGGGCTATTGACTCAGAGTCCATTCAGGCTCGAGGAATAATTGTTAAATAGCCTGTCCAAGACCATGTACCTGGAATGTGATTTAAACCAGCATTACCATTGGAAATAGATTAGTAATACATGTCTCCTGTCAAAGCAAACATCCTCGGCAAAATGACTGCACCAACTGTGATAATAAATTGAAGGTGAAAAAAAAAAAGCATCGTCAAAGTGCTAATTTGAGCACAGAATATTATTTTCTTTTGTGGCAACAAGACAGCTAGACTTTCGTCATCACATTGTTTTCTTGGAAAAAGAACACATAGGGATTCAGCAACATACTTTTTGTACTGCCGGGGATAACTCCAGCATGAGTATACTAGTTAATTATCATTATTATTAAATGAGGTTTTTGGGATACCCAGAATAATCACGGTTGAGGTAAGGGTTATCAGAAAGACATGATTTGTAAGGAATCCCCCCCGCCCCCAGCTCCTCATGCTTAAATAATTTACTTTTTAGTTTATCAGTTTAATCATTTCGAGTCACGGTGTTTGTTAATTATGGGAATGGTGTGTTACCTTTGAAAAAACCTGTTAGAACTTTTAAGCATCTTATTTGAATTTTGACGTTTAGCACCCTAAGGGAGTGAGTGTAGTAACATCCTGATATTATATCTTTCTAGATGTGATAGGTTTTCGATCATGTATAGAGGAAGTTTGGCACGTCTTGTAAGAAGCGTATCACCTTACGTTATCAGAAGACAACAATTGATCTCGTGTCATCTTGGCAGGGCCTATGTATTTCAGTCTATATCTTCCTTAAGAGTTCTGAGACATTTTTCCTGTGACACTGCTAGTCAAGATGGTATTGTCACGGTACAAGCGGCAGAAGCTAAAGCCACTGGTAACAGACAAGAGACAATACTAAGTGAGATCCTTTCAATGGAGAAGGCCTTGGAGCTGCTTCAAGCCTACAATACTTACAAAGATGCAGGCGATATCATGATTCAAGCAAGTAGAATTGCAGTCCTACGCTGTATTGCATATATTGTACAGAGGGATGGTGCACAGAGGTTTGCCTTAAAAGCAGAAATTGATAAAGAATCGCAAGGAAATAAGAGTGTGTTTTTGGACTTGCTCGATAACATTTCGGAGCATATTTCCGAATCTAGTAACAGTGATCTAGCAAGTGTTATATGGTCTTTAGGCAAAATTGGTCCAGTTGCTGTTGGGTTTGAAAACCACTCCCTAGCACAAAGTTGCGACCAAGAGATTCTTTACAGGGACATTACTCTCTTCAGTACCAAGGACATAAATAAGATTTTGTCTGGACTCGCTTCTCTCGCTATGAGAAAAAGCAAGGTTTTTGCTGAATTGGAAAGGGCAATTGTTTCTAACAAAATAAAGATCTCAAGTTTTGAGAATCAAGGCCTGGTTGGAAGTCTGAGGTCTTTTTCTCAAACAGGAAATGGCTCCCTTAACTTGTTTGAACTTTATTGCAAGGACGTTTACTTCAGGGGCATGGAGACATTTAAGCCTTTTGAACTATTCCAGCTGGTTTCATTATTTGCCAAGAAAGGTGTTAAGGCTGATGAACTGTTTTCTCACACAGAGCAGAAGGTGATCAAGATGGGAATCGAAAGCCTTAGTAACACTGATATTTTTTTGATACTTTGGACATTTGCCCACAAAAAATCGGACAGGCTTCATGACCAAGTTTTTAGTCATATGGACCAAGAGTTTGTCAATCATGGCATGAGTCGGTTTTTGCCTTTTTTGCTTTCAAACATTCTTTGGTGTTTTGTGAAGTCAGGGAAGCACAATGCAAACGTGTTTGATCTCATAAAAAAGGAACTCATGCTTCGTGATTTAAGCGCCTTTCGAAAGTATCTTCCGCAAATTTTGTGGTCATTTGCAGTTGCGGAAAAAGACTATGCTGAACTTTATGACAAAATCGTTGAGGAGTTCTCGTCCGTGGACTTGGAGAGTGTTAGCAACAAGGATCTGTGCACGTGTGCGTGGAGCTTTGGAAAACTTGGAATCACAAATGAGAACATCTATAGGAAAATTGAAAAAGAAGTTTTGAGCCGTGATCCCTCTGCCCTTAAATATCTCGATGTACAGAGGCTCCTGACTGGTTTTGCTCATGCCAAGGAAGGGAGCAGAGAGTTATTTGAGTACTTAGAAGATCCGATTTTGGCGCTTAATGTTTCCTCCCTCAAGGCTGCAGAAATGTGTAATGTTCTTTGGCCATTTACTGAAATGGGATATAAAACCCGGCATCTATTTGATGCTGTAGAGCAAGAAATCCTTCGCGGAGGTAAACAGCATTTCAAGGAAGGTCAGCTTGCAAGATTGAAAACCAGTTTTGAGGCTTTTGGACAGGGGTCACAAGAGTTGGTAAACGTTTTTAATCGTAGATTAAAAAAAGTTTGATAAGCAGTGTTCTTAAACAGTTGCAATTTTATAGCGAAAGTATATATCGCAAAGATTGTTCGATGCTTTTTGAGTAAACGACGCTGCTATCGAAAACCATATTCACAGATATCACTTTGAAACTTGATCGGACGTTTTCATGTTGTAATCCACGTACATGTATTCTTACCTCGATTTCATTCCTAGTGAGAATGTGCGCGACATACAGTGTAAGCACATGCGCAAAAGCAAGAAAAAAATAGCATTCTTTACGGAACCCGACTTTTCCCGCCAAACTTGGCGCCAAAATTAATTAATAGCCACGTTTTTTAAACATAATTTCTTCTGCTTTTGCGCCTGCGCGTGCGCGCCACCTCGATTTCATTCCTAGTGAGAATGTGCGCGACATACAGTGTAAGCAAATGCGCAAAAGCAAGAAAAAATAGCATTCTTTACGGAACCCGACTTTTCCCGCCAAACTTGGCGCCAAAATTAATTAATAGCCATGTTTTTTAAACATAATTTCTTCTGCTTTTGCGCCTGCGCGTGACATCTGATGGTTAACGCAAGTTTCGGTTTTAACGCAAGTATGGTTTTGTGTTGTTAGTTAGCGCAATGCTTAAGGGAAATGCTGACTATGTACAGCCGTTATAAAACAATTACGTATCTTAATATAGCTCATATCATTGGAACTGGCTTTAAAACCAAGATACTCTGGGATCCGTTTCTTGAAACCTTGGCTACAACATTAACTGGGTCCGAAAGGCAGTCTTTGGCTTTCCAGATCTTCGCTCTAATAGTATTAAAAGTAATGCTATGAAGTATCTGTTGACGACACATTTTGCCCTCTGGCCGAAAAGCTTCCTCGAGCACCCCGTTCTTCCCCTCGTCCGTAACCTCCAATCGCCTGCTACGAAGGCTTCCGCTACCGAGAAACGGGGCCTTAGGTGATAAGAATGACCCAGGAAGGTAATCAAATTCATTCAGCTTGTATACGAAGTCCAATAGTGAGCTTTTAAGTGCAATCTTTCAAGCCGTACTTTCAAATGGTGGTCTATATATTTTCAGTATTTTACAAAATGAAAATGAGGATTCAGTTTAATCTTCGAACTTTTATTTAGGCTGCTCCTAGATTGACAAAGCATAACCTCGCACTGGTTAGGCTATTTTAGGGAAGATAGCTCGCAAATCCTAGGGAAGAAGTACATGCAGTACATGTATATCACGGCGGTTGAACTGGGAAATATATAGCAAATTAATTGTCTTGAACTGATAGTCGATGAATTAGAATTCTTACCTATCAAACAAACGATGTAGTAACAGTTATTTCCTTATGGTAGTCGGGCAGATGTAATACATGATTCATGCTTAAACAAGAAGACGCCCGAAGGCGCTTACGCGGGATGTGTGGGTTTCAGAAAGAATTACGGGTATGTTGGATGGAAATGGAAGTTGAGTAGTGTATGCAACAGATGTGTGCAGGAGAGACGGAGATGTTCTGTTAAGGACTAATACACTAGAAGATGAGTTACACACAAGGGTTCCTTTGCTACTCAAACCAAAACTTACATCAATATTACCACCATATATGTTAGGAGTATGGGGTAGTTCACTAAAATTTGCATTCCTTTACCAATGTCCTCAAAAAATGCACTTCCACATTTAACAATAGCGTGTAATGTATCATACTTCCAATAACTACAGGGCTGCAAGGAAGTGCTCTAGGGAAAATTTCAGAGAGCCCTTTAGGCTCCCCAAGCATTTTTAGCTGGGGTACCCGGGCCTCTAAGTTGGTCGCCCAAATTAATAAATCAATGAGCTGTTAGTTAATTATTAAACATTAAACAAATTATTTTCTTAACAAGTCAAGCAGAATTTTGTGAACATTTTTTTTCATGAAAAATCACATCCCTTTGACCTCCTGAGCGTGCGAAAAAAAAAAACCCGCATGTTGTCATATGAAAGTAAGTTTTCGCGCCATATGAGAAACATGGACAACGCCGCCGAACATTTCATGTTTTTTAAATAGAAAAATAAATTTGGGGTCAAAAATAAGGGCACTATTCTTTTCACTAATCATTTTGATTTAGGTCAGGAGCTCCTGTTTAGGTTGAAAAGAAAATTTGCTTGTTAAGATTGACTGAGATCGCGTGGAGCTTTCCAGGAAAACTGTTATGATTTCAACGAAACAGCGGCGCCCCCCCCCCCCGGGGGGGTTACTTGCGTTAATTTTTGCTGGGTATGTGCCGCTGGCCTCTCAGAACCCCTACCCCATTATAGTCTTTTCTGTGGCCAATATTGTAGACCCCATATTAGTCACTCTTGGGGAAATATGTAATTTTTGCGATCCCAAGTTAGTCACTTTCTATTTATGTATCTACCTTATCAATCCTTTAAATAGGTCATCAAGAAATGAATTGACCTATTTTTTTAATAAATTGAATGAAGAACACTTTACTTTTCACCTACAGTACAAATATCCTGATAGGTTTGCTAACCGTAAATATGAACAGCTCTCTTACCCCAAAAATCCGAAAATGTGCGACCCCATTCTAGTAACTCTTTTGAAAATGCAACCCCATTAATGTTCAATCTAGTCGTGAAAATGCGACCCCATCCAGCGGCACATCCCTATTAGCCTCTTTATAAGGAAGTGCCCCCCCCCCCCCCCCCGGGGGCCGCCCCAAAACTATTATCTCTTTTGATTAGATCATCTTGTTGTAAAGTCGTCTTTTAAGCGCAAAACAGAAGTATTTTCTCTCTATATTATCGGTGAAATGTTCAGGACAAATGTAGATTCGGTTAGCTTTTGCGTATTTATTTTTAGTACGTGATACGTAATGCCTTGTCACGACACGAAAGACAATGCGGGATTTTATAGATTTATACCCCCTTTACACCCGATTCTAGAACAATCACAATTATAATAGTCGTCTCTTTTCTTTTTTATGCATCGTATTTTACTGGAATAACAATCTTAGTTATGTTTTATCCTCGCAGACACAGCAGTCAAAAAAGGTAAAAATATTTAAAGAACATAAGACCGACTCCCTTGTTTATTCAGCGATTTTTCAAAATACAAAACTATTGTTTTGCGTCGCCGACCGTACTTCACGCCTGTCAGAGCAAAAGTAACAACTTGTTTTGAAAAACTAACTAATGAACAATCCTAATTTGAAGAAAAAATTTCAATGTTACTATGAAAAGCTGTTACTATCGAAAACTGTGCAGCTTGTCACGTTCATAGTCAAGGATTATGTTACATGTGAATTCACGTGAAACGACCTTTGAACATCAACGCGTGCCCGCTGCCCGATTAACAACATTTTCCTAAAGCTTTTTGATAGACATGCTACTTATTGCTACTTACAGAGTCGACCTCAAGAGTTTCTTAGCGAGAGGAGCGTTCTTTTTAGGCCGCGAAGCCACCGAGAGAGCTACGATTTCGCAAGTAATAAATTCTAGACATTCTTAGCTTTTTGACTGTAACTCAACAGAAACAAGAAACCAACACAAGCAAGTCGCCCGGCTGGGCCACCTTTTCAGTCGCCCGAGGCCAAGTTTTGCGCCGTATTAAGAGCACGGCCTTGAGTCTTCGTCCTCCTCTACACAGTGAGCTTACTTTTCCCTCCTTTGCTGACGCAGTATGTTTTATCGGCTTGTGCAATCCAGCCTGACTTGCACGTGCTTCGACGTTGGGGCCAATAAAAATCCACACAATTCGTCGGGACGGGCACGGGATACGGGAAAGTTAAAAAAACAAGGCAATTTTTGACTCCCAAGACGACGAAAGGAATGCGCTACCGAATTTTAGACGCTGGCTGACTACGTCATCCCGCGTAAAAAATCCGAGCGAAAGAAAAAGCAGTTAGTGGCGACACACCTTGACCTTTTACGGGTTGGTCAAACCGTCACCCTTTTGTTTGTTTGTTTTTTCGTTTTCTCTCTCTTTTTTTTTCACAGATGTCAGCGGAAATTATTCCACAAATCATCCCCAATTAGCTCTGGTGGCTCGTCGATCTAGACAGAGCTTGGAAATGTCGTGTCTTTAAATTTTTGGTGAAGTTTGATTTACGTTTTAAAATAACCATCGGTCAGGTTTAAATTATAGACTTAACAAAGGACTTAGACTTAACGACCGGGTACGCTCAGCATGACGCTTCAGGTGGGCTCAAATGCTTTTATTGTTGGTAAAGCTATTTTGCCGTCAAGCTGTACTCCATTGTCCACGCCGACACATGGATAAATCCATTGTTGCTTAAAGACGAGGTATTTTTTTTTTTTTTTTTACTTTGTTTTTGCACTTTTCTATTTGGATAAAGAGCTGTGGTTCCTCGACATTCATTTGCATTACCTTGTTTACATTTT
>CALNXK010000015.1:3092500-3162500 GCA_942486035.1 Porites lobata
TGTTAGTTTTCAACAAATCACTTCCAAACCTGGCACTTAGTTTTGCCAATTTAAACGCGCTTTTTCCAGTGGAGTAGGCGGATTTCCCTAACTTGTTCATGTCAAAAGTTGAACGAAGCCGTGGAAGCATAAGAAAATCGTGGAGCATAAGAAAAAATAAACCATGTTTCCGGGGTGCAAACTCGCCTAAGTTATTCAGAGTTATATGCCGCAAGCAATAAGTAAAAGGAATAGATTAATTATCAGGTCGTGAGAAAATAACGTACACAAGTTCTATAAATACAACAAAAATAATAAGTTATTGAAAAGAAAAGTAGCATATTAGAATATGTTGCAAGTTAAACAAAGTTTATCACAACAACCCACATATTAGTACCTGTTGATCTTGCTTGCCTAAACATGTTCTTGGACTTCTGGGTATTACAAAGTAGTGCATTTCTGCCGGGAGGTTCTTAATCCACAGGTTCTTTAATTATATGCGGGTGTTTGCTGTATTGTTAAATATTCTCTACCTTTAGTTGGTGCCACATTATATACCTGATTGAAAAAACGTTGTCGCTGAAGTATAAACCATGCACGATGAGGTTTCAAGGATTTATGGGTAGTAGGTTCATTAGCAAAGCAAATTCAAAGTTCTTTCGACAAAAGTTTACATTGTCACGAGATGCTCGTGTGGATGCAAATCCCTAGAGTATTTTGTTTAAGGCATGCTGTTGTCTTTTTTTTGTCTTCCAAGAACGCTTTTAGGTCCTATCTTATGATTTTCAAGTGTGCGTTAGCGATATGGCTACGCTCTTTAACTGTAGAAATCTCTTATGTGTCCAGCACTGGTGAAGTTGTGAGTCGTAAATACTGGAAACCGTTTTACGTTTTTTGGAATGCATTGTCGCGAAAAGCTTCGTAAATGTAAACATTTTTGAGAAGAACTTTAAATTTACAATGCTAATAAAGTTCTACCCGTAAATCCATTAGGTCCCATCGTTCATGGTTTATACTTTTCAAGCGACAACGTTTTTTCACTATCAGGTGTATACGAAAGTCAGTTTCTTAAGCGTTCGGTTGCTTGTTGTGAATGGAAATTAATCAAGCATAATTATTTTCTTAGAGAGCTGATAAGGACAAGGGTAGATGTTCTAGTCGTAGATATAGATTCCCGCCTCGAGGGTTGAGAGACAAATGCAAAGGTCTATCCCAAAGGGCAGAACAAGGAGAGAGAGGAAAAGATGGAGGAAAAGGAGGGAATGCTGGAAAACCAGGTACCTTACACTGTGTCTTTTATGTTGATTGATTTATTAATAGCTTTCTTGTAAAATTATACCATGTTTCCCTTTGGTTGTTTTGTGATTTTGTTTGTCCGTTTTTGCTCGGGCCTCCGTGGGAAACACCGGAGCTTAAAAATGAGCTCGATTTTTTTTTCTGGCACAAATCGTCCTCTAGCGTGTGCAGCGCGTGCGCAAGATATAAGAATATACGAAAATAGTTCAGCGCACTGAAGTAGAGAACGTGGCTTCCTGTCTGAGGTGAGCGAAGTCATCTGTTTCGAATTGTTCTGTTTAAATAGAATAAAACAAAACCGGACTTACATGAAAGTTTACTCTAGAAGTAACAAGACTTTTTTGGCATTTCTAGATTTTTATTACATTGCCCATTGACAGAAAAAGCCATTCTTTGACTTGGATTAAGAAACTTTAACTAACGAATGTGACCACGTAGGGCCACCTTTTTAACATAACAAAGAAAGGCACGTGACCTAACTAGTTAACGTCTGGCAACAAAATCAACTGTCACGCGTATCTTTGAACTTGCAGTCTACATGTTTTGATAGTTACCGGGGAGTTACTTCTTAGGAATGGAACCCAACGAATGATGTCTTTACCATTCAAAATTTCACAATAAGTTACAACAAGGAAATGAACTATTCTTCCAAAAGTTCTCTTTATTAGGCCAAATGTCCCTTGGAAGACTGTTTGCGAGTAACGAAGGTTTATATTCATCTGCAGATTTATCGCAAGGCTTCTTGTCCCCATAACCTTTTCTCCACAATACTATTATGGCAGAATTGGCTCCGCAGTCGGTAGAGGATATGACTGCAGAGCGGGAGGTCGCAGGTTCGATCCTCGGGCCAGACCAATACTCAGGGTCTTAAAACACAGGTACCCCAAGCTCACGAGTGAGAATCAGTGAATCGCTGTTGCGTAACAGAAATATTATAAGAGTTTGTATGGAGACTTAAGCGATCGTTATTTAGGGGTCACAATCTAATAGTAATAAAAATACATCAGAATTTCTTACCTTGTCTCCTTCTCTAAATTTGTGGTGTTTTCTTAGCATTTTTGGCCGTTTCAGGGCGATTCCAGCGATTTTTAGTTTTACCGTTGTTCACTCCAAGTGGTTCAATCGCCGGCGTCCAGATTTAACCCAGGGCACGTTACAATCCGCCTGTAATTACTGCTTTTTCATTGGACAAAAGCGACCGCAGTGCGCGAATATCAGCTCGCCAAAACAACGACTCTCTTCCATCGATAGCCATCGATGAAGCTTTGCTACGAAGTTCCGCGCACGGCCGTTGAAAATCTAACCTTAGCGACCCCAGCCTTGCGGTTCAAGTTACATGCACACACGGTGGGTGAGGGGACAATTTTCGCCAAAACAACAACTTTATCCCCTACTAGTGTAAAAAAACTGAAATGTTCTTCTCTGTAATCCTAAAGGTAACGGGGGCAATGCCGGCGGTATGACACTACGCTACAGAAAACAGATGGGACAGACAACATTAAAAACCTGTGGGGGAACTGGAGCTCAGCCAGCTCAAAATGGAAAAGGAGGAAAGGGTAAGACATTTCTGCATTTTTTTTTTTGTTAGCGTTCAATTCCACGCCACCGTGGCTTACGTCATTGTAATGTGGAATTGAAGGCGGAAAATAGTTTTATTGTTATCGAATTGTTAGATGCCATTTGGCCTCAAAGTAACCAATGACTGTCCAATTTGATCTGTAATCGTGTATTCGTGATTAAGCAAATCGGATATTTGTTAATCACTTGTATATTTACAGGCGGAATTGGACGATACTCAGGCCTATTGGTAGTGGTAGTGGTAGTGGTAGAGGTAGGGGTATTGGTAGCGGTAATAGCAGTAGTTTGTTCACTGTCGAGAAATTAGATATTTCATCATCGCTAAGATTTAATTACTCCGCATGTACGTTTTGAAAGTTTTGCAAATGGCAAATTAAGACATGGTTAAAGACGCAACCAGTGCCTTAAGAAAATTATTACTTTGAACCTTAGGTGGCGAAGGCGGGCAGGGAGGACGTGGAGTAAAATGCGACTTAGGATCTTCGTATATGCGAGAGTGGGGAACGGAATATTTTTGCGAAGGAGAATACACTGAAAGAGCCCGTAAAGGAGATACCGGTAATAATGGAGCAGCAGGATCGAGTAAGATAATTTTAATTAGATTCAACATTGTCATTTAATTTCTGGCCAAACCAAGAATCGTTGTTGTAAACTAAAAGAAAATCTTCACCAAATAGTTAATTTTACATAATTGTATACGAAATAGGACAACATGCTGTACAATTTGGAAACAATTGGATGAAAAAAAAAATTCCGACGACAGCCCAAATTAAATTTGGCTGTCAGAAAAATTTTTTGAATTCAATTTTTTACAAATTGGACAAGCATGTAGTCCTCTCACCTATTAATCATATAGCTGGTTAGCTTATCTAGATTTGTTTATAATAAGCGTTTGACAGAAATTAAGAATATTGTAGACTCAAATCGTCCGTAGTTAAAACAAAATCAGACAGCAAGATTTAAAAAAAAAAAACAAGATTTATTCTAGTTTTCTGCCAACTTGCCATTCACAAGGCACAAACAACGAAACAACAATGCAACTACTTAATTTAAACAAGGAAACTGTTGAAAATAAACATTTAAACATCATTTCATACTATTTCCTCCATTTTCCATCGCGAACTAAAAACTTTTAAAAACGTTTATGTTCAGAACTGTCTGAAAATCTTCAGAACACTAACGCCTGTGGATCGATCTTCCACGTGTGCTTGTTCTTCGTTATTTTTCGATGCCAGTAGACTTTGTCAGCATCTGAACACATAAATGTTTGGTTGGAACACCGGCCAACATATCAGTGTTTTCTTAATCTTGTCCAATGTTTCAGTGGTTCTACATTTTCCAGGACCTTTAGTATTTGATACGCCACGAATGCGGGCTTGTTTCCAATACAAACTTTGGTCACACTTTTCCTTGTAACAAACAGTAGCATTTGGTGTCATACTGACGGCATTAATATATTCACAGCAACAAAAAAGTCAAAAGCCTTCCCCGACGAACCGCCGTCAGCTAACAAGACTTTTCTAGCGCGTTGCCGGTCACAGTAACTTTGTGCTTACCGGCTATTTTGGATTGCCTTTCGTTTTCTGGCATTTGATTGGTTCAGACAAACTGTAGTAACTACATACGTATGTATTTAAATAGGTGTGTCGTTAATTATACTTTATTCTATTCGTTGAGTGTTGAATTCCGACCGACGTTTCGTGCAGGCCGTAAGGTTGAAGAGTGCATAGTTGAGCACACCAGATCAGAATGCCTCTCTAAGGCCTGTTTACATTGAGATGGGGGACCCCAGGTGGTGAGGTAACCCGCCTGTCCATATAATCTCTCATGATAGGTGGGTGACCCGCCATGGTAGCCCGGTCTGCCAGACCGGGTTAACCCTCTCAGCCGGGGTCAGATTTTTCCATGTAAACGTTTCAAGGTGGCGTAACCCGCCTAGCCGGGGTCGGATTCGCGATACTGAATTCGCTCAAAATTCACTTTGGCGGTGGCTTTGCATCATTATTAAAGGTAACAATCGAAAGCCACAGCGCTGAAGGTTGCAGCAAGAGCAGCGAGTGTAGGAGAGCATTAATCACCAAAAAACGTGGTTTGCCAGCATTTTCTTGTTTACGTGCTTAGCGACCATTCAGTAATCTTGAGAAAGTGTACCCCGGGATGGCGGGGTTGTAAGGTTGCATGTAAAGGAGGGATATTTTTTTACCCCACCTAAGCAGTTTACCTCACCTATCTGGGGTCCCCCACCTTCTTGTAAACAGGCCCTAATTTGAAGAATTATAATGTCTTTTTAATTTAAGCTACCAGGGAAAATAAAAAAAGTTGTATATAATTATATCCAACTCTAGCCTAAAATATTTAATTCAATCATAAAACATTACTTTCACTATTTTTTGTTTTCTTTAAAGATTACTCTTGAACCAGGTGATAGCATTATATGTAGATGTTTACCTTAGTATTCAAGGCACCATTGTCACACTCGCACTGTTCGATTTTGGAAGAAAATCGTAATGACTTAATGAAACCTACGTGCGTTTATACTTACCTCTCGTCCCATGTAACGGAATCCAAGACAGTCTTGGACTCTGGATTCAACACCGTGGATTCCGGATTCTAGGTACTGGATTCCGGATTCTTCGTCAGTGGAACTTGGATTCCGGATTCCAATCTGGATTCCTTAAGCTATATCGCGGATTCCAAAGCCCGGGATTCCGGATTCCACAAGATAAACTTCCCGGATTCTGGATTCCACAAGCAAAAATTTCCCGGATTCTGGAGTCCGCAATCCCTTACATGGGGCGATACTTCTCTCTGAATAGACCTCTTCCGAGTTCCAAAAACCCTCACTTTCAAAATGAGGCTAGGTGCACAACCTTTCTTGTGAAAATGAGTTTTATTTGCATGAGAATGAAAAATGATTTCCGTATCAAAGTCTGAGCACCTACCCTCGTTTTGAAACAGAGGCCCGGGGGAACTCGGAAATGGCCTATTAACTTTACGTAGAAGGCAACAACGAGGAAATATACCTGATATTGGCAAAGACTAACGGATTCAATTTTTACCGTAAAATTCCGAAAATCATGGCCCGGGGTTTATGTTTTTCAAAGGCCCTTTTTGAGTGGTTTATTTTTGGAGGGGCTTATCTACGGAGGGAAATTTACGTTTCAAATCGATTGGGCTAGCCTTATAGGCAGAAAGAAATTTACCGTTTTTGTTTTGTTTTTCTTTGAATTTGAGGGCATTTCCAAGTACAAGCGGGCTTATATTTGGAGGGGCGATTTAACGGAGGTTTTGTTTTTGCGTTACGTGTTTGGGGGGCTTATATTTGGAGGGGCTTATAAAGTGTTTTCACTCACGTGGCCAGCATCTATGCTAATACATTGGAGCAAAAGAAAGTTTTTACATAAGAAAAGAGTTCAACTCCCACAGGTTTTGTTTGGAACACCAACATGGCCGCCGTTTTAATGTTTTGGAACACCAACATGGCCGCCGTTCTATTGTTTTGGAATACCAATATGGCCGCCGTGACGTCATGTGAAAACGCTCTATACATAGGGGGGCTTATTTTCGGAATTTTACGGTATTACTAGAATCTATGGGGGATACTCTTTACCTGGTTTGACTGTGATGGAAGCTTCGCTTTTAACCTTGCCTTAATCTATGTATTATACAATAATATTTTTCAGCACCAACCGTTAAAGGAAACGATGGCACTGTCAGCAAGGAACTTATCCAATACGGACTTCTGGACGTACCAAGCAAGAAAAAATTTCCAGCGGAACTCTTGCTTATCATAAGAAGGCAAGCTGTCGACTTGTTGCTGGGTGACAGAGACAACCAAAAGGGTAGAGACGCCCTGCGGTTTATTAAAGATGTGGCGACTGGAAGAGATGACGTGAAAGATATTAAAAAGGGTAATTATTTTGTGAGAGCAGCTTGGTTAGGTCAATGTTCAGGTAGCAACTTTGTTTTTATTGCTGTTGTTGATTAGGGTCTGCGTAAAGTAATAACAATCATGATCATATTACACGGTGTATATTGCGGGCATCATTCCTCAAAATTGCATTCTTTGAACTCACAAGCTAACTTAAACAACTGTCGGATCGATTAACTTTTGATCTTGGGGTGGACGACCTCGTAAGAACCAAACGGTCCGGTTTTGGAGAACCTTTTTTTACAATAACGACAAAATCTTGCAGAAAAAAAAAAGTAGATCAATTAAATAATTAAAAAGAAAAATTAAAAGTTAAATTTAGATGAAAATTAAAATTAGAATTAACTTTATTCGAAACGTCGACTAATATTTCTTTTCTTGGTAAATGCTTCAACAAGCAACTGAGGCCCAGTTCAGACGTCGTGCTTCTGCCGTGCCGAACTTAATTGTAATTTGGTTCGACTGTAGCACGGCAGAAAAACAATTTTGATTCAGACGTCGTGCCAGAGTCGAACCAAATTCAGGATTTACTGATTTACCTCGTAACAATTCTTCTCCCAAGTCCCCGTGGGAACGCAATCTCGCCAAAATACATTAATATAATTTATGAATTTTGTTTAGCGCGGCAGAAGCACGACGTTTGAATTGCTGCCGTGCCAGAGCCGTGTAGCACGGCAGCGCTTGTCGAACTTAATTGCTTGCCGAACTTAATTCAAAAGTTTGATTCAGACGCCGTGCTTCTGCCGTGCATTTGTTGAACTTAATTCCTGAATTTAGTTCGGCACGGCAGAAGCACGACGTCTGAACTGGGCCTGACCCCGGCTATTCGATCTTTTTATGGTAATTAGCGATTATTGGGCGAGGCTGTAGATCATACGAAAACCGAATCCAATAAGTGTTTTAAATTACTATTCATTCGAAATAATTCATAGTTTATACGAGACGAGCTGAAACATGTTTACCTCGATCGATGTTAGTTCCTGTCTTCATTTGGCTGTTTTCTCGGCAAATTCAGGATATGGAGGGATGTTTAGTCTAGCATAAATTCGTCAATAAGCAAATGCCATCCACTGAGTTGTATTTTTGCTGTTCTTGCTATGTTTTTAGGCACTGTTCTTAGTACCGTAAATATAGCAAGCATATTTTCATAATTAACAATTATTCCACGGGTGCGCGTTGGATATGAATTGGCTATAAACATCTCATATCCAACAAGCGCGAATGGAATAGTTGTTTTATTAAAAACACCCACAAAATATCGCGAATTGTTCCCGACTTTACTTGTAAAAACAACCGGTTTTCAGCTTGTTTATAATTTTGAGCAGATAAGTACAGTTACCATATTTGGAGAGAATGGTATGATGGCTCACAACCATGATGGCTCAGCCAATCAGAGCTCTAGAGTTGCAATATCCAATGATTCAGTTTTTAAAAGCAATAGATATCCCACAATTTCTAGCGTTGTATATATTACCACCATTCCTCCTATTGTGTGCATTTTTTTATCCTTTAGTATCAGATTGACCTTATTTTTTGCTAGCTAGTTATGAAGAATTTGGACTAATCAAAAAAGGAGAAGTATTCTGAATGAAAAATAATCAAATTTATAACCCACTTCCACACAAAAATGGGATATACCACAAAAGGTCTGTTCATTTCATTACTTTGTGGTAGCTCTATTGGAACTGCTGTTGGCTAAAGATTTCTAATTCTTGAAAAAAATTTTTCTACTATGGGTTCGGTTAAATAAGTGAAGCTCCAAAAAAGCTTTGTGCCGTCGTCCAAGAAATGGCATAAAACCAAAATATTTTTGATGCACAGACCTAAAACGCATTTAATTTCAGCACAAGACGTTTGAAGTAATATATCAAACATGAGACGCAGTGTTTCATCACCAGATGAAACACCGAGAAGAGAGTTGAAAATACGACGCGCAGCGGAGTATTTTTGACGAACTTCGAGGTGTTTCATCTGGTGATGGAACACTGTGTCGAATGTTTGATATTTCTTCTCAAACAAAATCATTTTTGAAGGAGAAATTAAGGATGCAAATACTGAGCAGTTTTTCATCCGATTTCCAAACACTCATTAAACATTAATTTTCTTTGTATTTTCTTTATGAATTATTAATGAGTTTGAGAATGTCTCTTCAAGAATAGGTAGATGTTTTCATACTTGACCAACACGACCAATACATTGAATCATTCATTGTTAATCCTATTTCTTTTAGACGCAGAAAGGAAACTTGCCTTCTTAGATGTAGAAGGTTTTGACATTTTTGGAAAGAACTCGCTCTTTGCCCCCCTTATCAGATGGGAAACGTTCTACAAAGATATCGACAACATAAAGAAAGCAGCCGGTGATTATGAAAAAGCATTCAACGATATAATTACTAGCGTGAATAACAAAAAAGATTTAAAGCAGGTAAAAAGTTACTTCTTTCTAGCAACCGTTTAAAAATGGATCATATGGACGAATACTGTGTATAGAGATGAACAATGAGTGCCAGCAATAATACTGATCAATTTCTTCAAGGTGATCCTTTGAATCGTCATATACAAGGAGTGGCTGATCTTTTTTTCAAGTTCATTAGATCAAACTGAGGCCCACAGGGCCAAAGGAAAAAAAATGTATTTCCGAGGCTTATCATCCCTCGTATCTTGCACAGCACAATATTTAGCACACCATGAAAGTACTGTTCAGTCACGTTCACCTATCGTCCACTCATCTCCAGAAATACAAGAAAGCTCGGAACCTCGAGATTAGATCAATTATTTCCATGTGACTTCATGCAGACAGAATAGACCTTATTCATGATACCCGCCATCTTCGCAGGTGTTTAAGACAGGGGGCAAACAAAAATAAATTCTGCCGATACAAGAAATCGCGGTCGGGTTTCTTTATTCTAGACAACAGAAAATGATGGACTTTTTATTCCTAAAGACGATAATGGCAGATATATGGGTGGACGTGAGCATTGCTACTTTTTTTTGGATCCAGTAGCAGCTGTAGATGTTCTCACAGCAAGCAAAAATGACGAAAAACTTGTCGAGACTCGAACTGTACATTTTGCATGACTAAAGTCGTCGTCTCGTTCTGAGAGAATAAGCAAACTCGACCGCGATTACTCGAATTGGCTAATTGTATCAATTGTTTCCCCTTTGAAATAACACGTGACATTGCTTTTAATCAATCAATGCTAAAGTGCGTACCAAAATGACAGGTATCGTGAATAAGGTCTTACTATTGATTGCGTTTAGGTGAGGATTAGGGCTAGGGGACACTTCTTAATGTCTATCATAACGAGCATGAATGTTATTAACTTGAAATCATGGGCAAGCTCTGAAACCACAGCACCATACGTAAATTTAAAAAAAAACATAAAAGGGAAGAGTAATAATAGTGAAAAAAACAACTTACGTCCCTCGCAGGGAACCCGTCTCACTCATACTCTCTCCTACAACAAAGACTTTTGGCCGATTAAAAATAGCCTAACTGCTCGTTTTCTTTTGTTACTTTTTTCTTATTAGATGGCGTCTAAATTTTCAGATATAACGACTAGACAAGTAAGAGCGCAGAGAAATCGGCTTATTGCGGCCAGAAACGTCGACGAAAGTGAAAAAAGGATGTATATCAAGGTATATATGTGCTTGGAGGACAGCGCACCTTTTAGTTCATCTTATTATATACAGTCAATTAATGAATAGTGTGACTTTTGTCAAATATAATACAAAAATTGATATTCTTAGTACGATGAAGGAAACAGTCAGATCAATCAGAGTCTGTGGATCTTATAGCTTCCTTTTAAGTTTAAGTGCATTTTAGTACGCAGCGATCATTAAACAAATTAGTACGTTTCAGGTAAGACACGAAGCTCGAAACAATGTTTAATCGTTTCACGTGCAATATTCGGGCTCGGTTTTTGGCACTTTGTGAGCTTTTTGGTATCGTGATTACTCGAGAGACCCTAACCCTTAAAACTGAAACCGGCTCACATAATTATGGCCACGTGAATGTAAACATAACGTAAACAATCCGCGACAGACAGCACGTGGCCATGGTCAGCCATTAAAGAAAAGCTGGCGTTCTCTTCTAAGATATTTTGTTTTTATTTGATATAGTTTTTCCACGAGTAACTCTACAGTTGTATTTGTTTCATTTTCTTCTGTCTTTAACTACTATTATTGTCATTCAAACAGTGGGAAAAGTGTTTCTTTTTCAAATGATGAGTTAAATTTAGGGCTTTTGAGAAAGGACTTGCTTTTCCTTGCTTGAGTGTCAAAGTAGCCCTACAGAAACCTTTTATGTTCGTTTGTTTGTTTTTGTTTTGCTTTGTTTTTTACGATGGTGGGTGTTTGACACCAACAAATTAATTTTTCACTTATTTCCGCCCCCTCCACTTTTTTTTACTTCGGCGGAGCGCGAAGTAAAGGATTCGCGACGCTCAGGAATGTATCAAAGTTGCCATTTTTTGACAAGATTGGGCAAGCAAAGTCTGTAGGTTTTCGGTGCTATTCGGCTATTTGACGAATTGAGAGCCGAATTAGTTCGAGAAATCTCGAGATCACTTCTGTACGTTTTTGGATTAGGCATGAATAATTAATTAGGGCTTGTTTACATTTCAGCTTGAGTCAGCAGATTTGCATCAGTTACTGAAATCATAAAATATGTCGAAAGGCTACTACTATTCGCCTGTTTAGTATTTTCTAGAACCTTATGTCAAACGGTGTACAAGTTCCAAGCGAGTTCTTTCGACGAACTAAGTTTTTTCCCACGAGCTGGACTGCTGTGTTTAGTCAAGTGTGACGAAGGTCGATTTTCTGGTTCGGTGTTTACAAGTTCGCGGAAGCCGTAAGATATCTGAAGTTCAAGTGAGAGTTTGTTATTATTGGTAGAGGCTGTTTAGTTTTACTCAAAGTTCAAGTCAAGTTTGTGTTGGTGGATGCTGTGTTTTAAAGCTCTGTAAAGGGTATGTTCCTTTGGTGTTAAACTTCCTTGTGTTAATCCGACATTCCTGCGTTCTGATAGTCAGTGAATAGTTATCCTCAAAACATTCGAACTCGTGACTTTGAGTTTTAGCCAATTCCACGCTCAACGTAATTGACTCCTTACCAATGCCTTACATATCTTTAATCAGTACATGAGACTGCTATGCTGTTTTTGAAGCCTAATGTGACTAAGAAAAAAAGAGAATTGTTTTTTAGAAGGATTTGTATGGAGTCATCAGAGCATAACTGGGCTAATATCTCGGAGACAATTTGTCCCGAAATGCTAGTTTTTGGCAAGTAGGCCTCTTGGATGTTGCTCTTTTCAGAATATCCTGACAAATCCCATAATTTCACAAATTAACACCTTACTCTTACCATATTTCATTTCTTACTATTCCTCCGCATTTACAATTAATTAGTTCCACAACCACGACGCCGAAGTGTACGCTCCGTAGCGTCTTGTTCTTCTTACACTGATCTTCACACGCCGTTCCTGTTTGCCGTTGGCTTATCATATCTCTTCTTCCTACAGGCCATAAAGTCAGAGGAGCAGAGAATGAAAGGTATACTAACAACAATCATGAACTTGTTGCCCGAAGCTTATCAGAAAACGAAGAACAAGTTAGACGCAGAGCAGTTTTTGGCAGTTCTTCAGGGAATCACTGGGTTCTCGGGAGCTGTAGCAGGCAAAGACCCCTTTGCATTTATTGACTCGGCTGTCGGTATAATGGATTACGAAATAAACAAACCATGCCTCAAATCACTGGGCACAATTCGCAAAAATCTCAAGAAATGGCTCACATTTGGAAACGAGTACAAGCCACTCAAGGATTCTAGTGACTTAAACTTTGACAAAGTGAAGGTCTCCGCAATCCCCGAAGTTATGAAGGTATATATTTTCTCAAAATCATTAATTATTCATGCGGTAAAAAGCCAGTAAATGACGACCATTTGGTTCAGTTGGATGAATCTTCATACCTAATGAGACACCAGATAAAACACAACCAGGTTTTCATCTGAGATGAAACATGTTTTTTATCTTAGATCAGACATTTGCATTTTAATGAGATGTAACACAACTCATGGAACAATACAGTGCCAGAGAAAACATGTCACTGTATAATTTCTTCTTGTTTCATTTGAGAAAACATGTCAAAAACTCGGACTTCTTGCTTCACTCCTCGAAACAGATGAAAATCTGTTTCTCAATCTTTGGAACCCGTGATGAAGCATTCTCCCTCGTTTTTGACGTTTACATAAAAAATAAATATGTGTGATAATACGGTATGAGAATGTTATAGAGTAGTCGGTCTTGGTTGTTAATTATCAAAGCAGTACGGACCACTGTACAACTGCCTCCGTGTTCCCCCCGTGTTCCCCGGGGGGAAGGCGGAGGAGAGGTAGTAGCTCAAAAAAGTTTTAAACGGGAAGACTCTGCCCCGAGGTCCAACCCCTTGCTCTTTTATATACCATTTTTGACAGGAGAGGTATCCCTTTTGTAATGTATGCCTTTAATTACCAAATGGTACCCCTTTCACATACCTAGTTTGGAACTTTGCATCATTTTAAGCTGCTGCATTTGTACTGTCTTTCAAATATATATAAATCACAAAACCAGAACTTGTTTCTCGTCTTTTTCACTCCGATAAAATGCATCTTTTATCCCTTTTGGGAAGGAAATGACGGATTCACTTACCCTTTCATATACTTCAACTAGCTTCAACTGGTAAAATTCCTACCTTTCATATACATGGTGCCTGTCCCTATAGGCCGTTATAGGGACTAACCCTGGGTTGTCAAGATGGCACCTAAAACAATTGTAATACGCATGACTGTTGCGCTACTAGAACTATAAATAGGGACCTTAAACAAGGACGACGACGACGGCAGTGAAAACGTCGGTAAAAAATGAATTTGCGTTCTTCCAAACTTATTCGCGTCTACTTGGACCCGCGCAATATGTCAAATGCAGGCGACTTTTCCTGGAGTTGAATTCTTAAGGATTTTATTCAGGTTCAAAAAGAGGAAGGAAAATTCGTCGTCGTATGTCCACGTCCTCCATAAAACCTCAAATTAGAAGGTTTCACGTCGCAGTCGTGCAGTGGACGTCAACGAAATGTACTAAAAAGCGTGATGCACGTGCAGAGCAGTTGTTTTGATCATTAATTAAACCCATTGTCTTTTTGAAGTCGTCGTTGTGGTCGTCGTCGTAGTTGCTTAAGCTCCCTAATGGTTTGGCCCTACCAATTCTATCTTCATATCAATGAACTACTGCAAAACAGATAGCATTTCCTTGTAGTGGCGTAGCCGCAGTGATAGGCAACTTTAGCTGATTTTTCCGGATGGTAACGAAGAAGAGCAGATGGTAGGTATTACTGCCACTTGGTCTGTGGCGACACAACATTTTGCAGCCAAGGTCAATTGGGTGTATTATTTCTTAACTTTTTTTTCTTCTGTTTTTTGTTTTGTTGTTGTTGTTGTTGTTTTTTTACCTGGCATAAATGTTCTTGTTTTTGTTGTTTTTAATTCAGGCCAACTTAGACATAAGCAAGGAAAAGCTTGCTGCTGACTTAGTTTGTTTATTGGAAGAGGCTGCTAGACCTCGGGACGTTGCCCCGCTGAAAGCGGAAATAGAGTCATACTTCATTGTTGGAGGGGCGCGCATTGACATGATAGGGAAAGTTGTAGAAATTGACAATAACATTGGAACTAACAACTTTGATATTCCACTTCTTGAAAAGACTGAAAAGGGAATTATTGCGGCTGGCAAGTCAAAAGGTATAAGAATCGATTTACACCAGAGTCAACGTATGATGCTTCGAAGGAGGGCCTTAGCCATTCTTTCACTTGCTAAAATGCAAAAATTATATCGTACTGAATGCTCTAAATTGGCAAATAAGCCATTTAAAACATTTTGCAAGCGTTTTGGGTTGCTTGAAGACCATTTTGCCAGAGTCCTTACTGCACTTTCTACTACTACTAGCTGAAGCGCTCAGGGGCGGATATAGGGGGAAGGTACAGGGGGTGCGCCCCCCTGAGATGACCTGCTGTTTTCTAATCTAATACAACTGGTATTCTGCAAAAAAAAAAAACTATGTGGTTCATTGGTGTTGAAGTAGAGCAAGAGACGAGTGCACCCCCTCCTAAAAAAAAATCCGGTATCCCCCCCTGTGTGCTTGTGTTGATTCTGAAACGCAGAACGAAGGCGTCAGAATAATAAGGTCGCTCGAGTACCATCCTGCTAATAATTTTGAAACTAAGTCTAACTCGACATGTATATGGCTTCCGTTTTCACGTGAACGATGTACTAAAATCAACGGAACAGTCTCTGGGGTGGATATATGTTTAACTTTTTCAAAAGTATGAGTATTGATCTGGTGTAGCCAACATGTCAGGTACCGTCACCCCAAAGAAACAAAGAAGCCAAACAATAGAGTTCTCCTGAGAGCTTTATTGTTTGGTTGTATTGGAGACTCACGTAAGAGGGTCTCCAATAAGTTTTTCGGGATGCGGGATTTCCCTTATTTGAGGCTCGGGATTCGGGATTTTAAAGGGAAATCGGGGCGAGATTTGGGATTGAAAGTATGCGCTGGAGGTGGGATGCCAAAAGTAACCCTCGGGATTACGGGATTGCCCGAAAATTTGGGTCGGGATTACGGGATAGAAAAACCCTATTGGGGACCCTCAAGTAACTAAAGCTGAAAGCTGAAGTAACTTGTCATCGCTCCCAGTCGTTTTTCGACCCTCACATTGTAATAAGATTGTAGCAATGTTGTAGTTTTTACAATAGCAATACTGTAACAAGTCCACTTACCATCCGTGCCCTCCTGACAGGTCAGGTATATATGTTTTTATTAGACTACAAGGTCCGTTGTACTGATGTGATGAAACTCTCCACCAGTGGCATAAAAGTTTGACCTAAAATTGTTCATCGCTTGGAAATAATGTTAAATTTGTTAGTTTTAGCGTTATGTATAGCTACTAACAAACAATTTTTCGCGTTTGAATTGAGGTGGCCTGTTAACCACGGAACTCCGCCAAACCTTCACAGACAATCTTCTCAGCACATACAAACAACTGGAAAGGTCGTTTATGATAAAGCTCTATGAGCTCCACAAGGCCCTTGGATTCCGTACACTGTGGAACTTGAATGACTTAATAGGCTCATTCCGACGGATTGCTTCAGAGAGTGCACTGGGCGTTGGGCGACTTAACGGAGCGGTGGAACTTACGAGGGAACTTCGAACTCTGTCCGGGGTTATAGGAAAAGCTCAAGTATGTTTCTCTAAACTTAAATATACAAGAAATGTCCATAAATGGAGCTTTGACAAGGACAGAAACAAAAAGGTAATCATGTAAACAGCGTCACAAAGTCGCTCGTTTTATAATTATTATCATTAATTTATATATATATATATATATATATATATATATATATAAATTTTTGGTGGCTATAATGTGTAACTGCATCTGTTGCAAGTGGAAAAACCTCTTGTTGACAACCAGATGAAACTAAGCTGAAACAAGAACCTTTGGATCCGCTGAGAAAATGTTGTCTAACATGTTAACTGAACTGGCTATGTTGCTTACTAAGACGCATAAACAATGCAATGCAGGGTCCACAATACAAGGCGGGGATGGTGTAGTATTTAGAAGCGATTATTGCTATTTCACTTCGCCAATATCATGCTTAATAACACCACAGGCGGCCCAGACTCTGTGGGAGTTCGTTAGTTTGGAAACCTAATTATCGACGTTTAAGATTTTGAGTTTATTTCTTATTATTAGTACAACTCAAAATTCTAAACGTCGATAAGCAAAGAGACAATAAATAACAAAACAAAACCACAAGGTGAGTCATCTTTATTTCTATTTAAGTCAAAAAATGAATTTTAGGACGAATTTTGTATATTTTCATACATTCTCTTATGGAATCAAGTCAATATAAACTTTTGTAATTTTAGTTTAAACTGTACCTGTAGTTTCAAAGTTAAGAAATTCAGTTATCAATTACGTTGTATAAGTTGCCTAGTGGCTTTATGCAATTAATGACAGAAGTCATGACATTGTTTCTGACTCTCAATTTCGTACCCAGATGTCTTGAAGACGAAGCCGACAAGAGATCTGGGCTCGAGATTATCTGATACTGCCCAACGTCGTCCTCTGTAAGAATGGTTTCAGCCAAGTCTGAAGACATTATTACGTGCTTTGATGTTATTTTTTTGCCACTGTTAGAATATAACGTTATTTCTAAATTTTGCAGATGTTTAAAGAAATCCAACAAGGTTACACTAGATTCGGTATCAGTGAAGATGAAATTTGCCCCAGTTGTTACAACGCGCGACTTATTAAGGTAAGAATAAGTATATAACTCATCATTTATTCCTTGTTCTTGGTGTTGTTGATATTTTTGGAATTGTTTTTTTTTGTAACACAGACAGTAGTTTGCAGCGTTTGGGCTTACCTTTACAATGATATTTTTGAGACGCTTTTTTTGTACAATCGTATAAAAATTCTAGTTGTCTATATCACCTCCCGGTCAGCTCGATTGGACAAGCGCCGGTCTGCCGAGCGGTAGGCCGCTGGTTTAAATCACGGCCGGACTAACACTCGCTTCCTTACATGGAACACATTATCACTCCCAACGCTGTCAACCTAATCTAATCAAACACTTGCTCTAGACTTTTGATATTGTATTTTTGCGTTAGAATGAAACTTTAAAAACTGTTAATAATTCGGCAGATGTACATCGAACTCTACGGTTCTGAGCAGCAAGATACAATACCTGACAAAATTCATCTGAAGGTGCGCCACCTAAGCGGAGCTCATTTCCTGGCAGGTGACAAAAAGATTAAGAATTACCGCCAGCCAATAACTGACTACAGGAATCTCAAGTTCGATCGATTTACCATCAGCAATGACAAGGAGTGTCGCAAGGCAAAGAAACAGGGGAAAAATTCAAGTAAGCATTCATAATAGTAGTTTAATTTTAAATTTTAAAGCACTCCTTTATTCGCATTAATGACAATATCCTAAGGCCCCGTGCACATAATGCACATAATGCAATTTGAAAACGGAACTTTATTTTTCCGGTTACGCCTTCCGTCCACACTAATCCGCACACATCCTGATAAATTCTCCATCGAAAACGGAACTTTTCGAAAACGGTCTCCAGATCTAGAGTGGAAGAATTTAAAAACGCCGGCTAGCGGTATTAGTGTGGACGGAGAACATTTTGAAAACGGAACTTTTCGAAACGGGCGATGCTCGGCGACACGTCATGATTGTCATGTGATTTCATTGCCCAAGTCTTCCTAGGTTATAAATCCAACATGGCGGACGACGAGATCATAGTTTTTTTGTTGTCCATGATATCAAGTTTAATTACGTGCTTGGAGTTAAATATCGCACTTTATAACATGTATGAGAGAAATCAAAGGCCTTCGAAGTTTTGTAGTCGCCTGTGACATTCAACAACAATTTCACCTCGTCATCAGACCATGAAAAGTATTCGGTTTTGTTTTTTTCTTCCGTAGTATTATTCTTAAGGCTTGACATGCTGGGTAAATTAAAAAAGATAATAACCTCTTTCGCGTAAACAACAACGTCACAACGTTCAAATATGGCGGGAGTAAGGAGAAGTCGGCTAGAAGCCGACTTCTCGGCGGGCTCAACGCCTCGATATGCGCATGCTCAAAGGTGCGTTTAAGCGTTTTTGACGCCTCTGATCTTTGTAGTGTGGACGCAGACAGGAGCTCATATGGGCTCCTGACGCAGAACATTTTATCCGTTCTCATGTGTGGACAGCAAACTTTTGTTTCGTTTTCATTGTGAGAGTTCCGTTTTCAAATTTATCCGGCATAGTACTATACTTGCAAGAAAGGGACATTTTACTCGAGTCTAAAACAAAGGGAATAGGAAGCAATGGCAAGCAGGCAGTAACTGAATGATCAATTCAGTACAGTCTGTGGAACGTCCATCAGGGGACACCCTCGGGATCAAGGCAATTATCCCCTGAATAGAGGTGTTCCCTTAATGGAATTTGGGCCGGAATTTTGTTGATAATTAACCAACAAATGAAATATTTTTATTTTATTGTACCTCGGAATCTGCTACCGTCATTATTTTTCAGCAGTTAGATAATGTATCTATATTAAAAAAATCACGATTAACTTATCTCTGCGATGTTGTGTGTTGAATTCCTACAAGTGCAGTACATCAATTTAAGTGATGTAGCTCGTGTAGTGAAAGTTGTCGCCACTGTGACTGTCAGTCACTTTTCAAGTGCTAAGGTGTCCCCTGAATGGTGGTTGAATCCCGCAAAAGTGTCCCTTTCCTCTTAATAGAGGTGTCACTTCATTAGAACTAACAAATACAAAGATTATGCGAACGTTTTTCTGGCGTCAAATTTTGTGTCCTCTGAATAGAGGTGTCCCTTGAATAGAGGTATCCTAAAGGAAAGGTTCCACTGTATTAGTTTATAAAAAAAGGTAGCAATTATCAGCGTGCACAGATCAAGGAAAAATCGTTCTGAGTCGACAGGCAGTGCGTATTCTTCAGGAAAGGAGAGATTCCTCATAATTTCTTAGCGCCTTGATAATCTGTTATTCGATTCATCTTTATCATCCTTCGACTGCGAGTATTCGCTCATTTTCCTCAGGGATATATGTAGTAAAGCGAACATGAAAATCGCCACACATTCACTCCCTCTATTATCCCTGAGGAAAATGAGCGGCAACTGTTAGACTCTATCATCCCCTGTCTTAGGGTACTGTGTCGAAAAGGACGATCGTCGATGGGAACCGATGTGCAGCCACCCCTTAAATGGTCCAACCGATTCTGGCTTGATGATGGGAAAAGAGGAGTGTACAAGTCCTTCTGGTTATTACGAGCTGTTTATTCCTGTGGACAAGAATCTAGACTGCAGTGCCACTAGGATGAAAGACACCAACTGCAAAGATCTTGACGTGAGTTTCAGCTCCTGAAAATTCTCGTACAGTGCATCGTTAACGCCCGGCAGGTTGTTGAGCGTTTTTAAAAGCACCAAAGCGGAAGTTTTCTTGTGGTCTTAGTTTCCTGTCTTAATCGCAGAGGGTTAAATCCCGTTTGGCTGTCTTGGATTAGAAGTTCCGCGAATTATGAAGCTTTTAAGAAACATCTTCCGCGGTATTAAATCGGCAATGCGCGAAGAAGTTATGTACACCAGATGCTGAGAACACGCTTCCACCGCCAATCGGCTTAATTTTTATTAGTTTTGCCCCTTTGAACTTGGTTGAAATAGGCATCTGTCTTTTGCAAATCATTCCACTGCATTTTCGACCATCGTTTACGAGAGACAGCGTGGCTGATTGGTCAACGCTTCGAACTCGGGTTCGAGTCCCGCGCTCCGACCACTGGGCGGATTTCAGTTTAAGTCGCTTGGGGTTCAACTCCTCGGCAGTGCATGCAAAGGGACTGCATAACCAGCTGACGACGTTCTTCTAGTTGGTTTTTTTTTTAACCCTGTCATGTTATAGTTTTGAGAAAAAAAAAACGACAACATTTTTTAAACCAAAAGTTTGAAATCATGAAACACAGAATGGAGTTTATGATAATGCGAGAAAACTGTTACAACATAATAAAGAAACGCGAAAATGTGTGACTATAAATTCGACTCTGTGTTTCACGATTTCAAGCTGAAGATGACAGTTAACATGTCTAAGTATAAAAGTATTGGTTTTTTTTCGTTTATTTGTTTTTTATTTTTTGGTTAACTTATAATTAGTCTGCAACTCTCCAGACCTACTGTAATGTTCTAATTAAAACACTTGTTGCTAATTATTGAACAGAAATGATTGTAAAATTTCTGGAGCTGTTAAGTGCACTTCCACTCTAAAAAATATTTTGTTTATTATTTCATTTTAGCTGACGAAGTTCACTAAGATGAACGTTTGGGTGTATTACTTGTACTGGTCGAACAAGTATCCTGTCGGACCTGATGACCCCGTATGTCGTGTTGCAACGATAAAACGGAATCAAACAGAGATCGTCAAACAGCAGATTCCTGATGCCCTAGAAGAAGATAAAGAATGAGTTTTGAAGGTCGTGCCCAACCATTGCATTTACAATGTAGCTTTGAATATGAGACAGTTGTGGCTTAAATACCTCATCCAACATTCATTTGCAGAATCGAATTATGAATTAAAAAGCTTACTTTGGTTTCACCTTCAGTTGTCTACACTTTGTACACAAGTCTATGAAAAAGAGGTTCTAGATTCTGCCCAAAAAACTGCAAGTGAGGAATGCTGGATTTAGGGTTTTCTAAAAGCATCACTGCATGATCGAGGTCTTTTGGAGTTTCTTGAGGGACATATTCCTAAGGGCTGTTAGCGTATTTAAAAGGTTTTCATATGAGAGGAATGACGGCTATCGACCAAAACAGCCCTGTAGGTTTGTATGTGAAAGTAATACCACTCCCTGGTGGTATTCATCCCAAACAAAAATAAACCAAAATCTGAAACACATCGAAATATATACCACATACACGGCAGTCGTTTTCATCAGCTTCTAAGCGTTTAATCATTGTCATTATCATTATTATTGTAGCTTACATGTAACTGACTGATTTTACAGTTTTTGCTGTTGTAGCTTACCAGATCGGTTTTATTTTTAAGAGACTGATTATAAAGTGGTTGCTTTACTAGCAAATAAACGCCCAGGCTGGCTACAGAAGGGACGAGAAATTTCAATACTCATAGTTGAGTACACTAGGAAAAAATTCGAGTCTATTCTACAACTAGCAAATGCCTATATTCTGGTAAAACACGAACAACAAGTCTCTCCTAACCCTTTGAATATTGAAACTGATTGTTCTGCATGCAGAATTGACTATTTCTAGACACACAGCCACATAAATAGCTGCAAAAATTAAAAAAAACTGAATAGACATGTAAAAACCCTCAAATTAGTTTTTAGACGAAAGATAATTCAATTTGAAGTTGCTGTAAACTAAAATTAAGCTGTGAATTACTTAAAACAGTCACTGAAGAGGAAAGAAGTAAGTAAGGCATGACAATTTTTTTTTTTTTTTCGCTGTTGGTGATTAACACCTTTCAATCAGCCAATCAGCTTTAAGTATTCTCACACAGAACACCAAGTTTGAATATTAATAAGATTATTTTTTAGTCTCTATGTTTATGAAGCCAAAACTATGCTCTTATTGAAGGAGGCGGATGAAAAATGACCAGCAACCGTTCCATCCTTGGAGGCATGGGTATCGGTTACATTTGATCAGTGATTGAAGGCCCTTTTCTTCTTGGTACCTGCAAAAGAATAATTGAAACATAAGTTGATGAGTTATTTTATTTATTTATTTTTGTATTTTAATTATGAAAATAAGTGAATAAATTATTCTAGTAGCGAATAGCTGTTTGAACTTTAAAGGGAAGCTATTCAAGAGTTTTCTGGTACTTGGTGGATAAACAATAGAACAAAGTCAAATTCCATGACAGGCATTTTAGGGGAAAATCAGCCTTTTTGTCCCTTTTTGCGCGTGGGTATTGCCCTAAATAGCAACATTTGTCAGCATTGCGCCGTAAAAAAGATGCGGCAACTCTCCCCACCCCCCACGTTTTACTACGTTTTCCGTTTTCATCATCTTCTAGGATTGTTACAACAGTGTACCAATTATATCGCACACCGCACCCACACATTATAGTTACCTTCCTCAGGCATGAAATCCGGGGCATATTCGTCTTCCCAGTTAAAGGCTCCTGCTTCATACTTGTTCATATTTTCACCTTTAAAATAATAATTTTAGGAAAAAAAATGCTGGCCACTGTTTTGAGTTGTTATCTGTCAATATCTAAAACTGCTTCTTGACAGCTTTTCAGTTTCTGGCATCAATCCTTTGCCCAAGGTCTGGCAAGAAACGCTGTAGAGTACAAAAATTCTTGAACGTTAATGTATAATATAAACATTATTAATCTCGAATTTTTAGGGTATCATGTAGGCTCCATGTAAAGAAAAGAAGTTAAGAAATTAGTGAGAGAGTATCTGAACCATACTGGTTTTAATTTTACTCACCAAATTCATTGCATGTCATAGACTTGTCCCCTGCAATTATTTAATAAAGGCTGCGCACTTTTTGTTTCATTTGGTTGTAAGGAACAGGTTGGAAATCGCCAGAAGCTTCTTTGTTCCATTTTAGAAGTATTTGAGCTATCTAGTTTAAGGCGGTTAGTAAAATATTTGAATTTTAACCTACCTTTCCGGTACCAAAGAGGACTGCTTGAGCTGTGAAACCCATGAATGCAACAAAAAACAGCAACAACAAAAGTCGAGCCATTTTGTAAGCGTGCTCTTTGTCGTCTTGATTTTCAGCGCCGGTATGAAAGGAAAGTCACCCGAGAGCAGTGCGAATTTAAGCCGCTGTGATGAGTTACATCACATTTATTTATTCATAGCCCCCATCAATATTGTTTTGAATATTTTCCGGTATAACATAACGTTCGTGAAATGCAGTCACTATCAGAATATCCATCGAGGACATGTCATCATATGTGGTCCAAACTGACGCTAAAACAGCGGCGGCGGAGCAAAGGAAAAAGTGGGGGGAGGGTGCTGAAAACAAAATTGGACATTCCATTTTTTTTTCCGATAAGTTGTTGATTTAAAAGAGGTGGGATGGTTTTGTTGTATTTGAGAAACTATGGAAACGTGAAATGTGGCCGATATCAAAACCAAAATGTTGCTGATCAAGTGTTTGACGTTTAGCATTCAAAGAACGTGAATGCAGTTTATTCAGCTGTCATATATCCTTTAAAAAAATGTCTTGAAATAAGACATGTTCTCCTCTTGTATTTTTAGCTTTGATAAATGCTAGCTAACGGTATTAAAATAAATATAAAATCCGAGAAACTTAAAATAATTTGTTATTATACAAAATATCACCTAAAAAATAAATTATTACTGTCGAACGGCTCCCGTAGGCGACCACCCAAAATGCAAAGACTTAGTGGTCGCTTATAAGAATCAAACCAGAGGGGCCCTCTTCCGAGAAGAGGTCCAGGCACATCTACTTTATGGAAGATAATTTAATGCATGCAATTTATAAGTTACGCCATGTGTAGTTCCATGTTGTCGCTCAAAGTTCTTCGTACATTCAAAGTAGCACAGCGCACACAGTGAACATAGAGAATGTGTCAAGTGGTCGCTTACAAGTGGTAAAAAACAATTATACCGGACTGCCGGTCATTTAGTGTTTTGAAAACCTTGACCGGTTACCGGCCATATAGCCACAGCGAAAAAAAACCTGAAACTTGAAACCTTCCTCTTTAACCCCCCGCCAGTTCTTCGTTGATAGCATCTTTGAGTGATTACTTATATTACTCGTTACTGATTCTTTAATTTCGGTTTCTCAGAACAGTCCAACATTTCCAACCTGATTACAAGATGTTGAACCTAAAATCATATAAAAGCAATACCGATATAGGGTGATGGACCCACGGGTAACACGAAATGTTTATTTATGTTTATTTTCATTTTAGAACAGAGCTTATTAGAATCTAAATTTTACTTATTAAGTAATTTCTCTGGTCAGACAAATTTTGGGAAAAAATAACAGAGCAATTGAGCAAAATTGACAACGGATTGATTTGCTTTTAAGTTTCATTTTAAATCTTATAAAAGAGCATATGAAAGCTGAATGAGGTTCGTCAGCTCAGACAAACACGTGTCATTAAGGAAATAAACAAGTTATATAAGAATGTTCTTAATTGTTTTCCGGAAAGAAACACTTACACTGCCGGAATAAGATATTGATACAGAGATGGATTGGCACGTAAGAATCTTAGTATTCATTATGTGGGAAAGATATATATCTTGCATTTTTATCATTTTTTCTTCTGTCACAGTCTTTGCCAGTGTTCTTTTAGTGCATCAGCCGAGCGCAAACCGGCAACTGGAGCATCAGTCACTCTAGTCAATCATTCTGTTCATATACTAAGCACCCTCCTAAGGATTCGTGCAGATCCCAGCATGCAGATCTTTTGGGTCTCTGTCAGAGTAGCTCTCCCGGATACTTTCTTGATGTTTTCTACTATCCCATTGTTGTTGTTGTTGTTGTTGTTGTTATTATTATTATTATTATTATTATTATTATTACTATTATTATTATTATTATTTATCATTATCATTATCATTATTATTGTTCAGAAACAAGTAAAAAATAACGCGGACAAGAACGAACGACGTTTCGGTGTCATCTTGACGCCATTTTCAAGTTCAAAATGATTGCTGATAAACTGTCAAAAACATTTTGGTTGTTGATTAGCATATCATATCCGAGAACTGTCTCCCAGATGTTGTTAGAACAATCCAGATTGCCGCTTTTGCTGATGACATAAAGGTTTTCAAAGAAATAACATCTACGCGCCGTGCAACGCAGAACAACTTCAGGAGAACCTATCTGACCTGATCACTTGGTCAGATTCTGCTAGCCTAAACTTTAACTACAGCAAATGCAGAGCCGCATAACCAGGAAACTTAAACCCGTCGTCTTTGTCTATCATATGGCCGGCTCTCAACTTGAAGTTGTCTCTGCCGAGAAGGATCTCGGTGTTTACATCACGGATAACCTCACGTGGAATAAGCAAGTCAATGTGCAAGGTGCTAAGGCCAGCGGGCTCCTGGGATATGTACGGAGAAACACCAGACTCATCAAAAGTATTACGGTTAGACACACCCGGCACACCTTATCCCTCTTGGCTATGCCACGCTAGCCTGTGTACAGACGTACCCCCTGAGGGGGGGGGGACGTCTGTACACAGGCTATGCCACGCAATTCTGGACTCCGCAGTCAATAAACCTGATTCGAAAGCTAGAGCGTGTCCAAAGGCGCGCTACAAAGTGTATCCTGGGTCTACCATTCATTTGTGACCAAACATAAAGGGAGAGGCTAATGAATCTTAACTTATTACCAATCTCCCACTGGCACGAGTTTTTAAACATGATTTTTTTTCAAAGTTGTAACCGGCACAGTTAGAGTTAGTCCTTCTGTTCCCCCGCAAGTCTTTACTACCAGATCTAACAGCAACCGTAATGTCACTCACTTTATTTCAAGAAAATGTAATACTGTTGTATTTGAGAAACTGAAAGCGTGAAACGGGGCCGATATTACAAAATGTTGCTAATCAAGTGTTCGACATTTAGCATGCAAAGGAAGTGAACGTAGCATATTCAGCCAAACTTGAGAATTTCATATATCACGATAGATCTTACTTTAAAAAATATTGTAAAATAAGACATGCACTCCTCTTATAAATTTTTATACTACCTCTCATGAATTCCAGCTAACTCAATGAAAATGAATATAAAATCCCAGAAACTTAAAATAATTTGCAATAAAACAAAATCACCCTAAAAAAATAAATTATTATTAGTTGCTCTTACTATTTTCTGATTCCTCACGATATTTTGAGCAAGTTTTTGGCGCCAGTACTTGACGCCAAAGTGGATTCAAGATAAGAGAAGACAAACGTAAATCGAATACTGGATGGAGCGATTTTGTTTGACCTTGAAAACGGTTTCCGTCTAGTTTATCACGAAACAGATCAAAACACGAGATTAGTTGCATTTCTGAGGTTGTAGTATACCATGTTTGTCGACCCTCAAGCGATCCCTCCAAACGATCTCAATGAGCTTTATGGTGGCATACCGTAAAATTCCGATAATAAGCCCCTCCATGTATAAGTCCCTTCAAATATAAGCCCCCCAAACCGGTAACGCAAAAAACCCTCCGTTAAATCGCTCCTCCAAATATAAGCCCCCCAGGGGCTTCTACTTGGAAAATTGCCCTCAAATACAAAGTAAAACAAAGCAAAAACAGTACATTTACTTCCAACTATAAAGGCTCATTGCCCAATCGATTTTGAAACGCAAATATCCCTCAGTAGATAAGCCCCTCCGAATATAAGCCCCTCCAAAAATAAGCCCCTCAAAAAGGGCCTTTGAAAAATATAAGCCCCAGGGCTTATTTTCGGAATTTTACGGTATCTTTCACGGGTTTTTACCCGTTTTGAGAACATGGCGAATTTCGCTGGTTAAGTGCACTGCTTTCATCCGAGAGGAATAACCTGTTACTCTAGGGTTGCGGACACCCCGCTATAACGGACACCCCGATAATACGGACAGCAGCTAAATCCCCAGCAAAAACAAATTAGAGATGTTTGACTGAAATCAATTCCCGCTATTACGGACTCTCACTAATGAGGACACTAACTCGAGGTCCCTACAGTGTCTGCAATAAAGGGAGTTGACGTACAAGGAAAATCCACGGTAGCTTCTTGGTGTAGCAGACGATAAGATTATCAAAACATTGAAAATACAATGAAAAATCCTCAAATCTCAAAAGCAATGCATGGCTAAACAACAGCACTTGCTGTAATGTTATACAACAAGTATACAAAAAGAAGAACTAATAGAATGTCATCCTGGTGAAGTTCAGGAAGTTTCTAATACAAGAACCAGAATTCGAGTTACCTGATACGATTTCAGTGAAATTTTGACCAAGGGAAAGGAAATTCAGTTGGAGTTAGTGAGGAATTGGAGTAATCCGTGTTCCAGTTACTGTATTTTACATAACACGGGGAGGTACATTTCTTATCCCGGGCGTATTATTGTAAGCCTGGGGATACTCTCGCCAACATAAATGATTCTCTGGTACAGGACACCTTCAGTTTTCGTCATTTTAGTTCTTTTAATTTTGTATTAACACTGTCATTAAAACTAACGCAGATGATTTCGACAACTCGGTCAAGATTCTTAACGCATTAAGTGTTTTATTAGCCTGAGAAAACAGCCGACGCTTCTGGACGCCATCACTGGTTTCCTCACGAAATGAAGTCTGAGAAACGAGCGCAGAAATTCCATACTATTCTTGTTGACAATATTAAATTCGCGGTTTTGCCGGGTGCTTTAACCTAAAGCGCTTATACGCTTCAACAGGGCGATCACTAAGATTTTAGTGAAGTTCCCAGGCAAATAGAAGGCAATGAATTCAACAGCTTGGAAGTTCTTTTGGTCCTGTTTTCTTTTCGTTTACTGTAAAAGTACCCGGCAGTCATACTCACAGTAGCCGGAGGATATCACCGACTCCAGGCCCTTAGTGACAGCTCTGCGTGAAACAAGACTCTTAAAACATAAGCCTGAGAAAACAGTCGACGCCACCCGGGGAGGGGAGGGGGGTACTCCCCTATACTAATAAGCCATATGGGTATGTGCCGCCCCAAAGGGTAGGGTTTTTGCGCCTTTTTGGTGTGAAAACGGGTAGAGACTTTGTTCATTTTGGTCTGGAATAGGGTATGGTTTTCAAGGGAACTACGGGAATGTACGAACGTATTTATTGTTTCAATTCCAAATGAGTAAGAAAGAAAGAGAAATAAGCGATTTCGGCATGGATTTTAAGAAATCTTTTTTGCTGCTGTTCTAATCTAAGTACTGATGACATAATTTCTTAAAGACCAGGTCTGAGAATGGGTATGGATTGAGGCTAGGTCTAGAAACGGGTGTGAAGAATTACATTTTTTGGTCTGAAATAGGGTCAGGATTTGGAGAACCAGCCGGTAAACCCCCACCAAGAATTACCAGGATGCCAGGAGTACCGCCCCAAACCACCCCCCCATCCCCGGGACGCCACCACTGGTTTCCCCGCGAAATGACGTCCTAGAAACGAGCGCAGAAAATCCGTACTGCATGATGACGCGTCACTACCAAGATCTGGGAAGTGCTTCTGGTTGGTTTAAATTTGTTTGCACCTACTAGAAACACTACCCAGATCTTGGTAGTGACTCGTCAGCAGAGAGGAGAAGCCGTTACGTCACGTTGCCATGGTAGCAAAATTTCTGGATCTCAACAAGCCGTGGTCCTGTAAATATGGCAGGAAAAAAAAAACGATAAAAATGACATGCATGAATCCTGTGCATGATTGCACTCAGGATCAAAATGGTAGCCCAATAATATTTTTCTTCCATCGTTAAAGTTCTTCAGTCGAGCTAACCTTTTTTCAGTCCGATGAAATTGCCCTCATCAGCAAAAGGACATCTCCCTTTAAACAATCTCGGCTTTCTTGCGTTTGTACACTCGCTTTAATTCAATTGTTTTAAGTGAGGTTTGGTTTGGGGAAGTCTACGCTTAAGAGAGTTCTGTTGTTCAACAAGCGAAGCGAGGTGTCCTTGTTCAGCAAACATGGTCAAAAATGTGCGAATGAAAGGATCGTAGTCATGAGTTCGGTGACTGTGATCGATCTGCAAAGAAATGGAATAATAACAATAAATAGATAAATACATAAAAAAAGTTTCATTCGTTAACCAAAACGTATTGCCACGTATTATAGTATAGGTTTGGTCCAATAATTTCATAAATTGATTCTTCCGTTCGCTCATGCAACAGTTAGTCTGTTCAGTCATTCATGGTGTCATATGCTGTTGTAGGGTTAACCAACTTCTGTGTTTTTTTTTTTCCCGTGCCTATAAGTGACCAAAGAGTAAATAAAAAACAAACAGACCGACAGTCAAACAGACAAACAAAAAACAACAAAAAATTATATTTTTCCCAAGTGAATAATTATTAACATGAAATATTACCAAACAGGTTCTGAATATTTGGCTTGAATCTCGTTCACACCCTTAAAACTGTTCGAATTACATTACACTGTTCAGAATGAATTACTTCACGATTGCCAAAGGGTTTCAGATATATATATCAAACGCAATATTGCTTTGGTGACATATTTTATTATAACAATTGCGCTTACGTACATATTTTTGTTATCCTGTTTTCAGCTAAATCTGAATCAAAAGTTGGCTTAATGGTCGGTTTAACTTTGGGCCTGGTATGCCTTTTTGTGCTCATCGCTGCAGTCATGTTTTTTGTGTTAAAAAGGTAAGATTATTAAAAAGGGTGTTCGTGTCAGCGAAGTCTCCGTAAGAGATGACTGAATTGTCGTGGAGTTCAGCAATAGTTTCCACAACACCAGGAAACACCGTCAAATGTTGTAGAGTTTGTCCTGTCGAAAACGAATGTTGTCAGTTGTCAATTTCTTACCCAAATTCGTGTTTTGAGACGTAAGAAAATGCTTTTGTTGAATAGCTCAAAATTATTTTGTTTACAGGATGTAAACCTTGCCTTACACAGCATATTCTTCTTAATCTAGTCAAATATTAGAGAAAAGTGACAAAGCTGATTTTCTTGTTTAGCCATTTAATTTAAGTGAACGGATAAAATCAGCGTTTGTAGCCATGACAACTAATTGTCTTTGTTATTGTCGACTCTACTGTCCTGTATTGGGTAGTAGTTCTTGGCATTGGAATCTGCGTTTCGAAGACATTCTAAAATGTTTCAATTCAGTTATTACGTTACAACCTGGAATTAAAACATTTTGGTGACCGTCAGCGCATTTTTTCTTTGGCGCTGTGTAGAAATACTGTATTTAAAAAAAGACTTTGCACTTGAAACATCTTACAAGATAAACTGCTGATGTTTAACCACAAAACCACGGTCTCTTCCGTTTTAGGCGAAACAAGCCCATAAATTTCCATCACTGGTTCAAGCAAAGGGCAGTGATGACACGACTAGAGAACCAAAATTCCATTATTCAGGGGGAGAGGTCGGTCAAGGACATATCTCGCTCAGAGAAACACTACCTTAATGTCGCGTATGATGACGAAAGCGGTGACGTGTCCGACGATGAAGGGCAGTTCATGGTTCAAGTGGACCTTGGGAAACCGCGCAAAAAATCACCTGCCGGAGTAAGTAACCTGTACCGCGGCTAACTGTGTTTTTGGCGTTACGGGTGCACCCGCGGTCTTTGAACGAAAGACTTGAGCTAGGGTGTTATACAGAGAGTTTGCCAGATGGGGAATTTTTTTAGCCACCTCAAGCATGGCCCCTTCCCTTCACCCTGCTCTACCTACTATAGCTCATCACCTCTTTATCCCCATATTCGCGCTCTTTTGCAATCTGTGAAGAGTATCACCCCTCTATAAGTTCTACGATACATCTGCCTTTGAGCGATTATGTTAAGGCCGATGACCAAACCAGCTTTCGTTTTTTGGGCTTCTTCAGGGAACGTTCAATATTTCCCACGCACACCATTTCCAGTTTGGTGATAAAATTTCAACACTTTCTCTGGCGTTCTCTTAGCGCAAACATGAGGACAACCGACAATAAACCCCGAGTCTCCGTTTACAGTTAACTATCAAAAAGCCAGACACCTCTGGCTCTGAGACGGACAGTCAGAGCCAGTCCCGAAGGTGTCCGTCTTAGTATAGAGAAAGTTGATTGTATACGGAGACAAGTTTATTGTCCCTAGGTTTGTACTAAAAGAATGCCAGAGGTCTAGTATTGGCACTTGCCAGAGATATTTAAAATAACCCGGCTTCCTCCTACCCCTTGTAAGGTAAGAGAACAGTAATTGAAGCTGACATATTTGTCTTTCATTTTCTGTGTTTCAGATTTGCAATGAGCCTTATTTCTATAACAAAATCACAGAGCAGGAAGCTGAGGAAATGCTTTCGTCAATGGTGAAACCGGGCACATTTCTTGTTCGTCGTGGAGAGAGCAGTAAAGCGTTTTTCTTGACCGTAAGAGCTCCAGAAGGGGGACCTTCGTTCAGGCATCTGCCGTTTAAATATGATAAAGAAAGCGGCAGCTTTGTAGCACAGTTTGGTTCAATGGACGACAGCAAGAGTTTTCAAACAATAAACGAGCTTGTCAGTCATTTTCAAGTCACACCGATACCATTTGATGAGGACTCGCCGGATTTAGTTTTAACTCATCCTTGGAACAAAAGTGAAGTGTGAACATCTTTTCATCCAGCGGATGTTGTAATATAGGCCAGAATGAAGTGGTTTTCTATATATCGATACACCGCACCGAGATTTTACCAAACTCATCGTTAACTGCAAAGTGTAAAACGAGCGCTTTTCGCAGTAATAACTTAGGGAAAACTAAAGTCGTATTAATATTCTGTTAGGATCAACCCTTTCAAACCGAACCGGTTTTCGTTGGTATCGTTGGAAGTTCCACAACGGAACACTTATTCCACCGTTCTTGGTTTAAACGCGAGTAAAATATGTGGTATAACAGTGTTTGGAAACGGAGAGAGAACCTAACACAAAATAGTTCTATACAATAGGGGAAAACCACTGAATTCTCTGGGGTGAATCTTTGGCATAAATCTTATTTAAAAAAATATAACGATAGATTAAATTTGAAATAGAAAAATAATAAAAATATAATAGTAATAATTTTTATGTCAGCTGGATTAACTCGACTTAAAAGCTTTGCGTGTTTGGATTCAGAAGCGTCTGATTTGTTTAGTCGCTTATAACCCCATCCCTTTTTCACATGGGCAATTCCTTGGCGCTGAAAAAACACTGAAGGCCTCCCAGGCCATCAAATGTTTCCTCGACATCAGTAAAAACCCTGTTGTTTTCCATTATCTTTTAGCGTTAATTGTTTTTGCTAGAAACTAATATTTAGGTCCGTTGACATTATTTTTTTTGTAAGAAGAGGTAGATAGTAACTTACATCTGGTAACAAAGCACTCAATAGATGACGGACAAAATTTGTACATTAGTAAACTATTTACCTTGAATCTTTGTGGTTCAGGGGCTGTAACATTTGAAATCAAGAGAGGTATCAGTATTTGACAACGTTTATGATGTGAAAATTTGTAAACTGATTACACTGGACAATAAAAGAGATGCGAAATGATAGAAATAGCGCTCCTGTCACCTATTTCTCAGCTGTGCTGAGCTAGAAATGGAAAATTAAGCCTTTTTACAGTGGTCTTCTCAAGGGACCCGGACTTTAAGGACCAGTCATCATTTATCGCCTGGGGGGATCGGGGGTGGAGGATGATTTTGCGGGGTGGGGGGGTCACTAGATTTTTAGAAGAACAAAAGGAGGGATCAGTAGTAACTGAGAACCCAAAAGGGGGGATCACTGAAAACTTTGGAAGGATTCGAGGGGGGGACCACTCAAATTTGCTTAGAAAATGAAGACATGGGGGGGGGGGGATCGCGAAAGTCGTCAAACGTTATTAGGGGGATCACTTCAGTGAAGTAACATTCAAAGGGGGGATCGGCTAAATTTCACCTTTTTTTAGCCCCAAATCCTCGCAAATTGCAGTGAATTTTCCGTTTTTGTTCATATGTTAACAGTCACCCCTTTTTAAAGCGGTCGTTTTTAACAAACAATTGCTTTGTCGAACTAACGAGTGTCACATTCCTCACAAATGCTCTGAGGAGTGGCAGCCTGTTCCAGGCCTTTTTCTGGTTTTACAGACACGAAGGCCACCGACCAACCCCTGAAACCACTGAACTACAAAACCTACATGTATGAGTATGAAACCTTCTACGAAACCTGTGAAACCAAATCCATGAATCTGAGAAACCTGTGAAACCATGAAATTCATGAAATCACAAAACCCAAGGCATACGAAAAGTTCTCATGAAATCACTCTCTCCACTGTCTCTCTTGATGAAACCTCTTATTACGAAACCTACGAAACCTATGAAAACTACGAAACCTTTAAAATCACAAAACTCATGAAACCATGAAACATCGAAACTATGACATCTACGAAAATTTAGACGTCCACGGTCGTCCAAGCGGTTCCAAGTCCCGTGTGAACAGCGCGAAATATTGAACAGCAAGAAACCTTTAAAATCACAAAACTCATGAAACCATGAAACATCGAAACTATGACATCTACGAAAATTTAGACGTCCACGGTCGTCCAAGCGGTTCCAAGTCCCGTGTGAACAGCGCGAAATATTGAACAGCAAGAAACCTTTGAAATCACAAAACTTATGAAACCATGAAACGTCGAAAGTATAGTACCCACTATAAACACCTTAAACCGAATACCATGAATGCTATGAAGCCATGAATCCTGGCCCTAGCCTTGTACTGCCGCTCCTTCCACTTTCGCGATTTTTTTCCTGGGGTAGAGAAGGAGGGGGAGGGAGAGGGGCAATACACAGGCATTGAGTGATGTTATAATTTTAATAGACCAATTTTGATACGTTAAAATTCCTACTTTGCTACGAGGCTTGGGGGAATAAAACAAAAGAAATCATTTTATGGCTCAGCAGTGAATAATACATTTTTTCGGTTTCACTTCCCCAAGCCTCAGGGCCAAGTATGAATTTTAATGTATCGAAATTGGTCGATTAATATGGATCGTAACATTATACTAATTAGCATAGGTTAAGTTCCAGTTATAGTCGGCGAGTTCGTCACTCGCAAAGGGGGATAGGCCTGGGGATAGGCTGCTCAATTTCTGTGTGTTTTTAGGCTGTTGGGAGAGGGGGACTCTTGTATATGTGCTAGAGTATGTGAAGCACAATATGGTATTATTTTTGCCCTTGTTAGCATTGTTTTCCCAGTGTGATCCTTAGATAGGGTACCTAAATTGTATCAGCTAAAATTTAAGTGTGTAAATGCCCAGCTACACAAGAAGCAAGTCCTCTGTTGAAACTGAACTATCCTTTTAACAGAGTATTAGGAAAGCAATTTCTAAATTGAATTATTTCCTAGTTTTTGTTTTTCCCTTGAAAAGGGTGTCATAAATTTGGGCCATAAATTTGGTCTCGGGCTGCGTCCACAAGGCGTGTTTCGTTCAAACGGAGCCACCTTGAATCGAACGAAAATTTAGACGTCCAAGGTCGTCCGAGCAGTTCAAAGTCCCGTTTGAACAGAGCGAAAATATTGAGCGGGCCCATGTGAACAAAGTGTACGGTCAAATTTTTCAGTCGGTCGTCCGGTGCAGTGTGAACCTAGCCTCAGTTTCCGTTTAAGGGTTTAAGACTCTGGGAGGCACAAACCTATCCGAAAATTATGGGAATATCCTACCCTCTCCCCGTCCCTGGGAGATAAATTCAGCTAACTTGACTCCAAAGGAAAGAACGGGCTCTTCTCTGGAGATGTTAGCTGTCCCGTTCAAAGCTTTGACTCTGTGTAAATTGTGTTAAATTCCCTCATTTAAAAAAATATTATATATATATTCCCTCCGTCGTCTTTATCTCCTTTATTGTTCTTTTTATATTCAATTCGCCTTGCGTTATTTTCTAATAATAACCTCGTTTGAATGACGTATTTTGTTGTCACTGACCACCTGACCAAAGGAACGGCGTGGTCTGGGAACGATAAATGCGAGATTACTTCTTATTTGCGGGAAAGATCGTCTTCGATGCTGTCGGCGTTTTATGGAAAAAAGGTACGTGTTTGTGCTGTAATACGAATATGAAATCGTGATATTCAATTAATAAGATGTCCGTAAAATATACATGTATTTTTTTGCTTTGTTCTGCTTTTTGTTGCCAATCGTTATACCTATTTTTAAACAAGGCTGAAACCACTTCCGCCTTTCCTCGAAAGGGAAGTTAAAGGTGGCTATTTGTCCTAAATATAACTGATCTTGAAGTGTTAACTGTTTCCTTCTGCTGGGAACTACGTGTACGTTCATACGGCGTCATACGAATTTTCGACCGCTGTAAAATTCGTGCGTTTAGTTTGTTCCGTTCACTCGGAACCACCTTAATTTAACCACACTAAAATTTAGACGTCCGAGCCATTCAAAGGTCTATTAAACGGTTCCGGCCGCGTGAATAAAGTAGTTGGTCAAAGTTTTCAGAGGATCGAAAGTTCGTCCGGTTCCGTGTGAACGTAGTCTCAGTTTTCACTTATGTCATCTTTAAACAGAGTCAGGGTCTTTGAAAGACCCTGTGAGGCACACTTCTGCTCCGGAGACAAAAAATACTGACTGTCGCGTTTAAAGCTTCGATTCTTGGTGTAAATTGCGTTAAATTCCCTCATTTAAAACAAAATTATCCCCTCCGTCGTCTTAATCTCCTTTATTGTTCGTTTTAACTTCAATTCGCCTTGATTTAAGTCGCGTTTTTTTAATATTTTCAGATACCCAAGCTAATAATAACCTTGGATGACGTAATTTGTTGTCACTGACCACCTGACCAGAGGAACGGCGTGGTCTGGGAACGATAAATCCGAGGTTACTTATTTACCTGAGCTTCGATCCTTCGAGCGTTTTAGGGGGAAAAAGGTACGTGTTTATTTAGTAACACGAATAGCAAATCGTGATATTCAATTGATAAGATGAAGATTTTTTTTAGTAGAATGCTTAGGAGTAAAGCTTTAATTTACAATTCATATTTTTTGCAGAACAGCCGTCTTACGGAAATTATTCGACATAAGATTCTCATACAAACACTGTAATTTCTCACACGTTTGCCCACTCGTCAAGATGGCGTCGAAAACCGTGACAAGGTCTATAGGTATAACGATTGGCAACAAAACGCAGAACAAAGTAAAAATATATGTATATTTTACGGACATCTTTAAACAAGCCTAAAACCACTTCCGCCTTTCCTAGAAAGAGATAAACGTGGCAACTTGTCCCAAAATATAACTGTCTTTAAGTTTGTTTCTGCTTTCTTCTTAAAATAACCACTCGTTTTAGGCTAGTGCATTGTAATACTGCTTTTCTCGTCTCCGGGTGCTGGTGCATGGAGTTACAAGAAAAAAATGAGAATTTGGTGTCAAATCATGTCAAATTAAACCCTGAACTTTCAGGTATCGTCATGGCGGCCATGTTGGTTGACAAGAGAATAACTGTTTCCTTCCGCTGGGAACTAAACTCTTTATTTATCTATATTCCATGCAAATTCTGCGAAAAAAATTGTCTTGTTCGTCAACATAGCCGCCTCGTTGAAAACCACCAATCTTTCAAGCATACAGTCAGGTTTTCAGCCAGTTGTTTTCATTTTTAATGTATTGATTTGTACTGATGTACATGTATGCGTCGATTGTGTAGACAATCAAGTTTTGCTCAAAATTGTAGATCCGTAAACCCAAACAATAGGATAGTTGGTCAACTGAAATAGACCTATGGGAGGTTATGATACGGAGTAACCGTTTTCTTTTTCTTTTTCTTTCTTTTTGTCTCTCTATTTTTTATATCTTTGATTAAAACACATACAGAAAATATGGTATACCTATAAAGAAATAAGGGTTCCTGAGCTCAAGGGCAATTTCAAAACAGTAAAAGGTTGAAGATTGAGTTCACAGTTGAGTGTACCAAATGCTTCTCTAGTTACGATGCTACAATAAAATGAATCATAAACAGTGCTTTTTGCCGTCAACAACTTAGAGACATTTAGAGTTTTTTTTTTTTTTTTTTAGAGTTTTCATTTGTCCTGCGTAATAAAAATGACAGAAATCTCTGCACCGGATTTATAATAAAGTGAACGTAATCAAAATTTATATGTCTTTTCTTTGTCATAAATTATCTTGCTTTAATTCTTAAGAGCGTTGAGACACTTTTAGGTGTGCAATATACAAAAGGCCGTTGTTGCAAGCCATAGTTTCAAGTTGTTTGTTGCTGGCGGGTTTCACGGTTTCTCACATTAGACTATTATCTATTTGTTCCATGGTCTTGCAGATTCCAACCCCTCTTGCATTCGTTAATCGCTTGATGGCCCTCGGAGAAGCCACACGAATATGCTAATTTGCCATTTTGTAACTCAAGCCTAGTTCATACGTCGAATATAATTCAGTCGAATTTTATTCACATTAAATGAGCTGTATCATGAAATTTATCAAAATTCAAACTAACTGAGTATATTGAGTAAAACATTGAAGTCACCGCTTAAAAAAGTTACAAGAGGGTATAAATGACACAGCAAATACAAAAGGAAACCCGAATGGACAAACTTGCAATTGTGGTTTTTAAAAACTTGTTATTAGCCGAACAGTTTTTCAAAGTTCAGTTTTGTTAATTGTTACGATTGATTTAATGCTTAGAGACAAATTGTTGTTTGAAAAATGTTAAAACCTGTAATTTAGTCATTCTCAGGTAAAGAATGAGGACGTGTTAAACTGGCATTATTAACAAAATGAAGTAGACTGCCGTGACACAGCCCGTTGTCGATTAGGTAAACATGGCGAGGCATTGGCTATAAAAGAACATGGGTTTCGATGTAATGAAGTTGATCTACTCAGATCGAAGTGCTCTTCGATTCAGTCGTTACTGGTCAATTATTTTGCTCGTATATTTCTTGTAGAAAACCTAGAAAACACGCTTTGTTTTGATTCAGAAGTCGCGATCGGAATTCATTATGTTTTGGGAACCGAGCGTTCTCTCGTATCCTTGGTCGCGGGACCTAAGCTCACGGTGTTAGCCCTAAAAAGTAACTGGGTGGGAAACTCTGATGGTTGCTAGGAGATTTGGGCTACTGGCCAATCGCAGAGCCGAACTGAGACAATAGCAAATATTTTTTTTTGAGCTATTTTGAAAAAATAGCTCATATGTCAGTGGTGTGAGCGTATGTATCTTTGTGGCTTTGTAACTTTGTATCTTTGTAACTTTGTAACTTTGTATCTTTGTAACTTTGTATGTTCGGATGTTTGTTGCAAGAGCCAATAAGGTTGAAGGTACTATTAGTTGATGCTTAGGAACCAATGAGATCTTAGAATCTACTTAAACATGACATTGGTAAAGGTCGAACAAGGGCACTTTGAGACCGCCATCTTGATTCTTCACATTTTTTTAGTCTTTTATTACGGCTACAGGTGTTTGGAAACATTATATTAAATATCTTCATGATTCAAACGCTGTGTACAGTGATGCAGCTGTTTAAGGGTTCATATTTTAGTATGGATGCTGCTTCAAGGCATTTCTGACCTAATTCGGCTATCTGTACAACGCACGTCAGCATGAGTTCTGTTTCACCCGCTACACCTGGGTAGAGTAGAAAACATCATATATTTTCAAATCTCTTCCAATGAAGCAATAATTGATATTTAGATATAGACTTTAATTCGAAAGTATGCGCCCTATAAAATGTGGTTTTAGAAGTTTAAAAAGGCAGCTTATTTTTGTGAAAGCTGTGCCGAGTATTGTTAATCCTGTAAACAAGCTTTAAAAATATTATTCTCTCGCTTACAAAGTTCAACAGACCTTTTTCGTTGTGGCAAAACAAACAAAAAAAAAAGAATAATAAGTGAACAACATGATACATCCTTCCTGCATACTAAGTATTATAGTTTCTGAAACGTATTTTATTTAGTAAAGATGCGTAACTTAAGTAGAAACAGTAGCGTTAGGGAATAAAATTGGAAGAAGCTAGTTGACACAATAATTAGATACTGTTGTATTGAGTGGAGTAACATGATACAAGTAGAAATATATTTCGGCAGTTTGATAATTTTCTTGGAAGTTAATAAATGTTAGGCTATCAACCTTGACGTTGCATGAAACATAATTTAATTGCAGATGTTGTAATAAAGCCGAGGTGATTTCTTAAAATCGCTTGAGAAAATTTTGTAGTAAAACAATTTGCCTTTTTTTTTACGTACGAATTGTAAAAGGGCCAAAGACCAACATCTTCACATGCAAATTGTGTGCATGAGTTATTTTTATAATTCTGTTTACTAGATTACTGTGTGATAACTCGAATTCCCTCACGTACGAACCACGAAAGGGGGCAAAGTCCAACACTTTCACGTGCCAGCTGTGTGACTGTACATCTCATGCAGATTGGCTTTTCACAATGATAAATAGTAACTTGGACGTATGAAGACCTGTTTCCTTTTGTAACCAATGACTTAAAAAAGGCTCTTGTCTTTTAAGAAGCAATAGCTTTTAAAACATGAAGAAATAAGTTGTCGGAGTTAAAGACTGTTTCACTGAGTAGAATCGCACGTGACAACCTCGTGAATTATGATGATGCAACCATCTACCACAATGATAAAAATCCTGGTTTTCGTAACTATTCAGTATTCGATGAGTCACATTTTGGCTTAAGAAAGTCCGAGGAAACCTTGGAGTTTTCCTTCTAATCAACGTTTGTTTAACTTGCACCAGACGCAACGGGGAAAGACAGAGGAAAGTGAATATATAGGTTGAGGATCGACTCAGCTGAGCGTTTCGTGTTTTCATTTATGTAGCGCAATACCCAATGTCGCACAAAAACCAAATCATCACTCTTGGTAAGGTTACACCGAAGTATTATAGTTACACTAAAGCATTCAAAATAGCTCATGCACGTTTAACGTGCCTATGTTTTAAATTCGTGCTCAGCTGGCAAAATCAACGCCACCTTTCCACCTTCCTCGGAAAGTGCTCAAAATGTCACATTGAACACCCACACGGCAACGGACGTTGAAAGAAAAGAATTTTCTACGGTTCCCATGATGTTTACCGATTGTATGTAACGCGATAGGTAAAATTAACAACTGAACCAGAAAGCAGGAATTTTATAGTCGAAGAATAAGCCTGAGTTAGATGGATTGGATATACTTTTTAATTCAAATCGCTGCGGAGTCACTGAAATCGCTTCATCGAACATAAACTCGGGTTTCCAAAGGAGATTTGGACACATTCATGGCAGATGAAATTACTTCTTCTTCTTCCCCTGGGTATCGTTCTGGATGCCATGCGATTTCACGGTTCGGGCGCCATCTTGGACTGGCTGCCTGGCACATTTTGCCTCGATCTCATGTGTTCAGTTTTGCTCACCGGGATCTGGTACGGTATTTATTTTTTGACACTCGTTTACCACAGATGAAACAGGGGCGAGTTTGTGTTTGCAACTGGTTTGTTTATCGTTTTTTCTCACAGTTTTTAATTGACCTACAGTTTCGTTTGTAAGGAAAGCTCCATTCTAAGATAATCAGACATGTAGATATTATGTTAACAATATATTTTGCACACGGTAGTTGTTTTGATCGATTAAAGCTACATCAGCGTAGATCGACTATTTGATATTTCTAATACAAACTACATCTTTTCGCTTTTAAAAGCTATTAAAAGCGTTGTATTCGCTATTGTCTGTCACCATTTTGGAAAAAATATAAGAAGTTGAATGGTGACACGTTAACCTTGTCATCTTCTCACTAATTCCGATAGCTTTGTATTTTGAAATCAGTACCGAGGGAGTGAGTCCATCGCAGTGTTAGCGCAGAGTCACGCACAAGGGTTTCAAGTCATACGCGACGCTTTGACACCTCGATCAATAATCTTTTCAGATGACTTCAGTTTTCTGTGGCCTAATTTTTAGCCAGTTTTATTGACCATCCCTACAGTGCAAAATAATATTTTGAGGATAGTCATTTTTTCACTTTCTGTTACTTACTTAGAGGTAATGCCAAGAAACTGTAAAATATACAGGACGCCCGTGCATTTTTGAAATGAAAAAGTAATGAATTGTAAAGTGGGAGGATAAACAATGACACTGATAGATACTGCTGCAGAGAATTATATTGATTTTAACTAATTTAACCATCTTATAGGCACATCAAGTTTTACACCCCCTTCAACTGCCCACCCGCCCCTTATTCCCCCCCTCATCGAACGCACTTTCCCAATTTGCAATTACTACTAGTTTACTGGCTTATAGCGGAGCTCCACGCGCGCGTGGGCGGAGCCCCATAGCTAAGTAAGTCTACCCATTCCAGAAAATTTGGTAATCACGTGACCGTACACCGACCGCCGTCCGTCCGCACCACAGGAAAACCAATGTTTACTCATACTTTTAGCAAGTTTGGGAGCCCAAGAGAAACCTAATTGCACATCAATGTTGTGATCAATTGACAGCTATCAAAACAGGGCATCCGCTGACCAGTATCACCTGACCGTACCGCGGGCTCAAGTGTCGACCTATCGAGGTCGAGTATTTTTTGAAGTTATCCGCTGACAAATTACCAGTTTCAAATGATCGCAGGCTCAAGTTTATTTTTTCCAATGATTCATATCATTAATATGTTGTGTTTGTGTCACTATGGCCCCGCACTATTAGGATTTTGATTTCAAACTGACCTCGGAAGCGAAAATTCAGCCAGTGTTTTTAAAAGTACAGGCGGGGAAGACCTTATCTTAACATGGTCACGCGTTGGTCACGCTCTACGTCCAATTTTTATACTCTGATTGGTCAAAATTTGATAGGTGAGTTCAAGCGGAAAAATTATGCAGCATCTTGAAAGTTGTTTACTTTGACTGCTGAAGCTGACAGAGTTTTATGTCAAGTTGTGATGTTTTTAACTGTCTTTTTCCTCTGGATGTACAAAATGAAATACACTGAGAGCTGCTATCAAGAGTCTACTGTTATTCATGGCTGGTTTGTTTACTGGGTTTTTGGTTGAGAAATGCGTCGCTTGTCAAAATTCGTTAATTCGATTTCGGATGGCATCGTTTTCGTTTTTCTCCTCGCTTAATGCGTAAGAGGGTTTAAAAGTCTCAAGCAACTGTGGCCTTCCTTGATAGCTTTCAGGAACTGAGTCTCGAATGGTAAGCCTGAATAATTATTGTATTTGATGTTTGTTTTTGTTATATCTAATTTCATGAAGTCTTGCACAGTTCACGCTGACACTTTATGCGGCAAGTTTACGCACGTTTGTAGGATTTGAGTCAATGATCTGACCTAGTATCAGGTTTGATATAAGCTTACAGAACTTTAAAAAGCCTTCAGATATATTTGCTCACCACAAATAGAGAGAAACCGTTCCGAAGAATATTTAGTTTTAAATTTGGCTGTAGAAAGAAAACTTTGAGCGATTTTCTTGCTCCGAGGAGTTCACGTTCGAAAACAGTAAACACCGCGCCGGGAAGCCGGCTTTACGCTTAAAGACTCAGGATTTTTAGAGACACTTTAATACTTGTCTTCGTGAATGAAAATTGTTGTCTCTGTAAATGTTTCACCGAATTATATTTCTTTTTTTGATTGTTAGTAGTCTCTCTTGAAATTTTAATCGCTTGTCCTTCCCGTTTGTTTTCATCGTTTATGACCATCGCTTGCAGGAGTACTCTAAAATGTCGTGCGTATCAAACGCTTTATAAGATTACACATCGTTATAACTAAAACCATTAAATAACAAAAAAACAAATAACAAATAATTTTTTTGCCTTTGTTTCCATCGCAAAATTAATCAATTAATATTTTTGCAGAGCTCCTATGTTGCCCACAACAATAACAACGTAATTGTAACAGAATTTTGACAGGCAAGCGACTTATGAGCTTCTCTTGGACTTGCAAGGTAGTTTGGCAATTGATTCCAAAAATATAAATCGATCTGGGAACCAAGCATCGTGAAATAAAACATAACAAATGATTGGGGTATGGTGCGGAACGCGAGCGGCTGTTACAAGTTGTTACTTTCTTGTCTAGGAACTTTTTCACTGATTTAAGGGACGCATCGGTGGACAAGCCAAAGCCACGGTTTGCAAGCTTAATTAGCCCATCTGCAAACCGGTTTCTTTCCCTTCATTTTTTGTTAAAAAAAAAAAATGGCGTAGGGACTCAATCCCACGGTCAAAGGTGGCTCTCCTATTTAGTCTGACTTGAGTTAGTGTTGATTTCTACATGCTCAGTCGCCACATTTGGCCTACTTTTCTAACACTAATTCCTCCTCCTTTCACATATCGCAATCCCTTTGAGACATTTTTGAGACCGTTGCAGCCCCATTCTAGTAGTCAAAACTGGGGAAAGCATGAGAATTCCCGGTTCAACTCCGACCCTTCCGGTTATTTATGGGAAATGCAGTCACGCGAAACAAGCCGTGCACCCGAAATCAATTCGCCTTGAATGAGTGAAGAAAATTTCGATAAGGTGTTGAGTAGAATTACATTTTACGATTATATCATATGTCCCAAGCTTTAATTATAGTTACAGATATGAAATAAATCTTATCCGGATAATGTACGCAGCTAATTCATCGATTCGGTATACAGCAAACTGAAAAAAACTGGCCGGATATTGGGCACCTGCATGACATCAATACTTAGTGACTTTCTGGCCTCCGTTATTCCAAACAAATTGAATATCAAGAAGAATTCATAAATTTTCTGAGAACCTAACTTCTTTAAGTATCTTCACTTTAAAATAAAACAGTTTCTTTGAAAATATCTAGTACTGCCAACCCATTTCTGAACAGCTCTAGTTTTGCTGCGCAGTAAACAGCATAAATATTAGCCATGAAATTAAAGTTTACTAGCCTGAACAGAACGGCGCCTTCTGCAACTGTTTCGCAAGCTGTAAACTCGCCAAGATTGCAACTAAAAGCTGAAATGTTCACCTTTCATTCGAAATACTTCGTAGGGCGCCTTAGAAATTGAGTTTTTGTTTTACGCGGCCGGATACTGGCCAAATACTGGTACCAAGCCCCCCATTACTTCTGTTCCATTAGGTCAAGAACGAATGTTCTTATGATGTTTCTTATACGATGTTTCTTTTTTTGTGTGTGCCAGTAAAAGATTTGTTATCTAAAATAGTATGATTCTGTGCTTCATGTTCTTGTTTTCATATTAAAAAAACATCTTAAGTGTATTTTATTTATGATTTTGAAAAGTAATGTTTGAATTTTGTTGCCTTTTCTGATAGTGATGCATTACTTTTGTCTCTTATAGTGTACTCAAGACAAGCATATGTATGACTAAAAGTGGCAGCAATGACTATGTCCCATGTTGGTGGTGATGATCTGTATATCTATATGCGCAACATTATAGAGGAAGAATTTCCGAAGGCATTACGTGAAGCCTTCAAAAGTGTATGGGATAACAAATATGCACGTACATATGGACCGTTTGATAGTGCTTTTCATCGGGACAGGCGCTTTCATGCTCTTAACTCGAACACGGTCAGATGGCTTTTCCCGAATCAAGTTTCCTCTGCCTTTCAACTTCCTTCAAATCCAATTTCTTCAATATCATTCGAAGACTTGGATCTTGATGAATTGCAAAATATTATATGTCGAGACAACTTTTTTTCTAGAAGGAGCTTTCATGTCTTATACGGCCACCGCCCGTGGGAGCCAAGGGGCCCAGAGATACCAAACGCATACGAACGATTGTTTGCAACTGCTATTGATGAACTGAGGGCTATAAAAGCAGAACATGTTAATGGCAAGGGAATCATGGACCCTCGATTATTAAAGCGATTATTAGCACAGGCAAGAGAGGTATTTGCGGCCTTTAACGTCACTCTGAATGACTCAAGGAATACATTTGATTTTTTAGCACCTGGACTACAGTATTTAATATCAGGTAAGTACGTGTACTATTCAGCACTTGCTCTTGTTATTCTGTATGCATGAACATTAATTTTTATAACATAACGAAAGTAGAGCGTGCGCTCTGATTGGTCAGTTAGCCATCTACCATTTGCCCATTGGTGCATGCTAACAAAAAGCTAGCTTTGTAAAATTGTGGCAAATCGATCAAATATCCTCAATAGATAGTCTTATGAAGTCAAAAATGCACCCGGTAAAGTATACAAATGAAAAGTAAAACTTGAAAAGGTACTTTGTTGTCGCTTTGAGAGAAAATGAAAAAGTCAAGCAACAAGTTTCATCCTTGTTTATCCTGCGCGGTGGAGAGCTCCGGAGAATACCGAAATGTGCGAAGTTTTTAAAGGTTTTAATGCCCGGTAATTGAGGTACATTTTGTACGTTATACTAGAGAAAATTACGTTTTGAAATTGGTATACATAAATTAGAATTGTGTTATTACTTTTTCAGTCAAGTTGATGTTAAATTCAAGCAAATATTTTAGGAAGCGCGCCCGGATTCGAGACAGCTTTGTTGTGTAGCTTCGGTCCAATTTTAGCTGAGAGTAGGAACACCTGACGCTGGAATGGTATTGCCAATAAATTCCGCCCCCCCCCCCCAAAAAAAAAACTTCTCTGCTTATTGTGTTGTTCCATAACAGTAGTTCAAAGCACGGTCGTAAGACAACAGCATCGAAATTGTTCACGAATCGCTTCAGCGCACTTGGCGTAAGCAATTTTTTACAATTTTGACTTTCAGCTCTGTTTCCCTGGACAAAGTTCGATACGAAGCTATTGTAATTGATTTCATTTGAAAACTAGCGTTATTACCTTTTATTCTAAAGGGGATACAGTAATTTTTCGTATTTCTACTTTAATTTTACTTCATAACGTATTTGTTACACAATTCATAAATTACCGTATTCTAAGTCGCACAGTTTTTGAGTTGCTGTTTATCGCTGCAGCTTCAGTTTCCCTCGTGGCATTTGCCCTAACATCAAGGTAACATCAAGAGCAAGTAGACAGACGCCATTCTCCAAGCATTTTCAGTTCTTTGTTGTTCTAGAGTTACAGTGAAGCTTGCGTTTGATATGCCTCATATTTAACCCTTTGAATAGGGAATTTAGAAATACGGAATTCTGTTTATAAATGGTCTGTCTTTTGTATTGTTTTTATCTTTTTCATTTCAGAAAGGTTAATGGAGTCACCTGAACCCCCGTTCTTTTTAGAGCATAGTAAGTGATTCGCTTCTGTATGTTAAGGGGCTACTTTTGCTTGAAGAACAACCACCACCAGCCTTTCACGCACTTGAAATTTATTTCTACTTGACGAAAGGAAATCGAATCGTGGCGTCCGAATGTGTCGTCGTAATAGTCAACTGAAATTATATTAATATTTAATACAAGAAAAGGTTACTATACAAATCAATTTTTGTTGAAGCAATGACAAGCAAATTTTAACTTACAATTTGTGTATGCGGCTTTAAAGTATGCTTCGCAACTTGGGGTCCTGATCGGTTACACTTGGAAATATCAGTTACATAACAAATATGCTTCTATTAAACTAGTTATAGCTATCGCTAAGTGCCAACGAGCAAAGATGTTACCTATACGCGCGCGCTGTTAAATTTGTTTAGAAATGTCACGAAATACACTAATTGATAAAAAATAGATCTAACTTAATTCGATTGCATTGAAACAATGCAAACTTGACGCAAGGGGCACACATACACCAACGCACGGCCAGACCAGTACGCCACACATGTGCTCAGCCATATCACGCGGGCAGTGACAGCCACAGACAGCTGTTTTGCCCTTATTGGGTCCCACCATGCAGCATGTCAAAGCTGTTGGGTTAATGAACAGGGAAGAGGAGAACCCGCGTGTGAAAAACCCCATACTGCCGACCCATGCGGAGAGAAGGCCGCGATAAAACGGAGGCAAAGACGATGGATCAACATAGGCACGTTAAACATGCATGAGCTATTTTGAATGTTTCAGTGTAACTTTAATGCTTCGGTGTAACCTTACCAAGAGTGATGAATCTACCTCTTTCATCCTAAATGTAGATTGGTTTTTTGTGCGAAATTGCGTATTACGGTACATAAATGAAAACGCTAAACGCTCAGCTGAGTCGATCCTCAAGCTATATATCCACTTTTTTCTGTCTTTCCCTGTTACATTTGGTGCAAGTTAAACAAATCGTTAAAGTGAAATAAATTTCTACTCACCAAACGTTGATTAGAAGGAAAACTCTAAGGTTTCCTCGGAGTTTCTTATGCCAAAATGTGACTCATCGAATACTGAATAGTTACGAAATACCAGGATTTTTATCATTGCGGTAGATGGTTGCATCATCATAATTCACGAGGTTTTCACGTGCGATTCTACTCTGTGAAACAGTCTTTAACTCCGACAACTTATTTCTTCATGTTTTAAAAGCTATTGCTTCTCAAAAGACAAGAGGATTTTTTAAGGCATTGGTTACAAAACGAAACAGGTCTTCATACGTCCAAGTTACTATTTATCATTGTGAAAAGCCAATCTGCGTGAGATGTACAGTTACACAGCTGGCACGTGAAAGTGTTGGACTTTGCCCCCTTTCGTTGTTCGTACGTGAGGGAATTCGAGTTATCACACAGTAAACTAGTAAACACTGAGAATTATAAAAATAACTCACGCACACAATTTGCACGTGAAGATGTTGGTTTTTCGCCCTTTTACAATTCGTACGTAAAAAAAAGGCAAATTGTTTACTACAAAATTTTCTCAAATGATTTTAAGAAATCATCTCGGCTTCGTTATAACATCTGCAATTAAATTATGTTTCATGCAACGTCAAGGTTGATAGCCTAACATTTATTAACTTCCAAGAAAATTATCAAACTGCCGAAATATATTTCTACTTATATCATGTTACTCCACTCAACACCTGTAGCCGTAATAAAAGACGAAAAAATTGTCAAGAATCAAGATGGCGGTCTCAAAGTGCCCTTGTTCGACCTTTAGCAATGCCATGTTTAAGTAGATGCCAAGATCTCATTGGTTCCTAGGCATCAACTCATAGTACCTTCAACCTTATTGGCTCTTGCAACAAACATCCCAACATACAAAGCCACAAAGATACAAAGCCACAAAGCCACAAAGATACATACGCTCACACCACTGACATATGAGCTATTTGTTCAAAATAGCTCAATAAAAGTAACGGCGTGAGAGAACCCCACCTGGCAAAGAACCGAAGGCCTTGCGGCAATAGTAGAACAAGAATTGCATCCAGCATGAAAAAGAGGTAACAAAACGTCTAACCCTCTGGACATGGAGAGCCCAAACCTTAAACTGGACAGATACTACTCCAAAACCACCAGAACCATGAGGTTGGACGATAACGTGAGCCCCCCCCCCGGAATTATGTAGCAAAAGCCTAGTTCAAATGTCACACGACCGCATGCCCCAAGCGTGAGCCAAAAATGTCACGCACGACGCAATGTATTAGAAAAACTCCGGGACAGACGGAGAACAGCAAGCACAACGACGCAGGATTTAATTCATGCACCACCCCCCCATGTGACTTGATCAAAGCATTAATGATTGAGTCTAGAGCATGGCGAGTGATAGGTGGTTGGAGGCGATTATCACGACAAAATTTTCCGTTCCTCTGATCAGGGGAAGTGTACTTTTGACATAGAAAAGTCCTCGCACATAGAGCAGTAGAGGGGAAATTACCTCTTTAACTAGTAGTGGTTCATACTGGGACTCGTCAACCTGAACATATCTCGAATTTGAACTAAAACATTCAGAAGACAACTGTGAATCCTCATATGCTGAGACGCGCGCCATAAACACACATACGGGACATTCAGTACGGTGATAATCTCCGAGCGTTTTCACTTCTTTGTTGTTCAGTAGAGTTACAATGAAGCATGGGTTGATATGCTACATATTTAACCTTTGAATATGGAATTTAGGTCGCGAGAAAAGAAAAACGCAGTTTCTTTCCAACATCTTTTTGGATCGGTTTTCCGCCAGTACAGTAATTAGCATGGAAATGGCTAAAAATGAAATCGTCTGTTGTTTGTTTTGTTTTTGAAATGGAAATTGTTGGTTATGCTGACATCTGTTTATGATGAACTGTCTTTTGGATATTTCAGGATCTGATTTGTTGTGCTCAGAGGACAGTGCTCTAGACGCTGCTGTAGCTTGTGAGCGGACGGAGAGCTCGTCTCTTGGTAGGTAAGCAAAAACGTTTTGTCGACGTTTTTGCCTCTGAAATGTTGCCAAAATGTCGGGTGAATATTCAAATTCTCCAAGTTTTCATTTTCTGTTTAAACTTTCCGAGATTTTTGAAAATTGTTTTTTTTATATCTAAAATCCTTTCCCCCCGCCCCCTAAAAAGAAAATTCCTGAATTGTGTAACTAAACCTAGTTCAAATGTCACATGATCACGTGCTCCAAACGTGATCGCCTACATGTAAGTTCAATTTGTCGCGCAGACGCAATTTAACAGGAAAACTCCGTGACGGATGCAGAATAGCAAAGGCAAAAACGCAGGATTCAGTTCATGTACACCCCATGTGACTTGCTCAAAGCGTAAATAGATGGTGGAGAGCATGGGGAGTAATAGGTGGTTGGAGGCCATTATCACGACAAAATTATCAGTTCGTCTGGTCAGGGGAAGTGTACATTTGTCTTAGAACAGTCCTCGCACATAAGGGACTTCTCGCAGAGCAATAGAAGGAAAAATACTTCTTTAACTAGTCGTGGTTCATGCTGGGACTCGTGAACCTGAACATATCTCGAATGTGAACGAAAAAGTCGGAAGGCAACTGTGAAACCTCAAATGCTGAGAGGTGGCCCTAAACACAGATACTGGACATTTTACGGTGATAATCTCCAAGCATTTTCACTTCTTTGTTGTTCTAGAGTTACAGTGAAGCTTGCGTTTGATATGCTACATATTTAACCCTTTGAATACGGAATTTAGGTCGCGAAAAAAAACTTCTTTCCAACATCGCCTTTTTGGGTCTGTTTTCTGCCAGTACAGTAATTAGCATAGGAATGGCTAAAAGTGAAATCTTCAGTTATAGTTTGTTTTGTTTTTGAAATGGAAATTGTTGGTTATGCTGAGATCTGTTTATAAATGGTCTGTCTTTTGTACTGTTTTTATCTTTTTCATTTCAGAAAGGTTAATGGAGTCACCTGAACATCCGTTCTTTTTAGAGCATAGTAAGTGATTCGCTTCTGTATGTTAAGGGGCTACTTTTGCTTGAAGATTAATCACTGCCAGAGTTTCACGCACTTGGAATTTATTTCTACTTGACGAAAGGAAATCGAATCGTGGCGTCCAAATGTGTCGTCGTAGTGGTCAACTGAAAATTAGATTAATATTTAATGCAAGAAAAGGTCACTATACCAATCAATTTTTGTTGAAGCGACTACAAGCAAATTTTAACTTGGAAATGTAATTTACATGACGAATATCCTTCTATCAAATAACCAGTCACGTGACCTATTTTTCCCGCGTCGCGCAAAGTCGAGGTGTAGACTCAAAGGCAGTTAAATATTCAAAAAAAAAAATAAACAAACTGCTTGAAATTGCAAATCAATAAGTGTGTCTGATTTGGAGAACTACACAGGACGGCATTACTCGCCTGTTACCCCTTCCTAATTTACCATGTCTGCAAAGGGCAAACTGGCGATATGCGGCTTTTCTAAAACTCTCCATACAGAATGGTCAAAAGCTGATCTCTTTAGCCTGAATATCGCTACAGCTTTTACTGATACTTCTAATATGCCTAGAAGAGGCATATTGTTGAAACTATCCTCTATGATGTCAAGAAAGTCCCTCTTTTGTAACAAAAATCTTCGTGCTTGTCTGGCACTGGTCTACAAACCCCACATCTGCACCACTGGGGAGTGTTTTGACGTGGGTGAGATTCTTCTGGTACCTCATCAGTAGAATTTCGGTTATCTCTTCCCTTTCTTAGTAACGTGAATAATTTTTTTTTTTCCAAACTTAGACTGGAGACATATTATGCTGAAAGCCTAAAAAAATGCAGTTCTCAGGGAGTTAGCTATTTCATAAGGAAAAATACGGACTTCGATCGTCGGAATAATATTGACGAAAGTGTTTAGGGCTCAACTGAGCTAATACAGAAGGAGAAAAAGGGAACTGTAGTTGCAAGCTTTCCTTCTTTTTCCCGCCCCGCCGACAGAGCGTCCCGGAGAGCTTGCTTGCAGGCTTACTTTGTCCTAAATGATATTAATTACTACGTAATATTTAGGAGAACGCCACTACGGAAAGGACATTAACACCAGTCAGGCCGGGGTGGGCTTTCGGAGCCCCACGCTCGCGAAAAAGTTGAATAACTTCAAAACCGTTGACGTTCATGACCAGGAAGCCAAAAAAAAGGCCGGGTCTGAATAGGGTTAACACAAGTATAGTGAAGAAAATTAAATTGTTTTTAGTTACTGATCTTAATTTCTATGCATGTTTTCTTTGCTTTTATGAGTTTATTTTGTCGTCTTTTGCTCTTTTTCTGCTTCAGGATACTTTGGTGCATTTTCTTCCGAACAAGGTATTGAACCACTAGGAAATAAAATTTTAAAAACCTTGCCCTGCTAGTCTATATAAACATGACATCTTCCAAATTTGTCACAATTCATTTTTTTTTTAATCTCTGTTATCATGTTACTTCCTCAGCACCTACTTATTTGCCGGTGTGTTGTAAAATGCAACGTTTGGGGAGATGAACAAAGCTTCAGAGCCATGGCCACATGGTTGAATTATTATTATTTTAATCACAAAGCATCCCAGACCCCACCCCTTTTAACATCGAAATCAACCCTTTTTAGTATTTTTGGTAACTTTATGCAGCTTTTGCCAATGCAATTTTGCAAAGTATGTGCAGTTGTGCTTCTAAGATGGCTTGTTACAGTTTTCAGAAAATAAAGGTAACCATTTTGATTAAAAAAAAATCTAATTTACAAGCAACAGGAGGCTTCTATTAGGGTATTGCTACTATCACCTTTTGTATTATGTTATCGCTGTAAAGAAACTAGACCTTTTTAGGACTTTTTCTCTGAAAAACATCACCTTAACATTTCAGGATTTGAAACTGAATTAGATTTAGAAGAACGTGTGTCTGGTATCGACCAGTCGAAATATCTTAACTCAAGTCTTTTTACGTTTAGTAAGAAGAGACCTTAATATTTGGGTAAAAGGAAAGAAACTTGGTGCAGGAACCTTTGGAAAGGTAATGTACATGTATATGATTTTAAAGGTATATTTTAGAATACACTGAGTTGAATTACGAATGTACTTATTTGTGTTTCCCATTTTTGGGGTGGTAGGGATTAGAGTGGACGCTGACTTAAAAATGTGATGTGTAGGGCAACCATACTCTCTTCAAGGTTGAAACATTCTTTGTAACGTCCATAAATGAATACCTTTTTTTTTAAACGTTTTTGATACACATACATGTCTGTGTTGACTTAAACTCAGACGATAGTGATGTTCTCGAGGACGGGTTCTACCCGGTTCTAATAGAATGCAGTATAAGCTGGAAATATCGTTTTGAAAATATTGCGTTGAAAATAAGTAGATCATATGGGATTATTGCGAAACTTAAGTATTTTGTGCCACCAAATACTCTACTGCGCATTATAAAATATAAGCGTTAATTTTTCCCTATATATTTTATTGTCTTATTGACTAACAGCATGGGGTCTTGCGAGTAAACTCTACCTGACGAAAATTTAAGAGCGACGGTCAGGAAATATCGACCATCGAGTGGCAAGAGTTGAAAAATCGATTGCCTTCATTTTTTGTCCATAAATAGCGTTTAGGTAGATAAGTAATCTCATGTAAGTTGTTCTCGCTAAAAGCCTTTTATTTTCGAGAAAAGTAAGAATATCAGTTTTCGTGGTCGGAGTCTCAAAACTGCGGCCGTATTTTCAACCCGAAATTTGCTAACATCGACTCTCCTCGCGTTCGCAAATAAAGCCGCAAGGAGAAATTTGGACACTTTTCATCAATAGAACAACTCTTTTTCTTTCACTAGAAGATACTTTCAAAGCACATAATTCAGAAACGAAGAACAGGTTTTTACACAGGCGGCCCAAGCGAACTATGTGTGGGTTCGGGTTTCAGAGGTCATTTGGTCGGAATATACTAGAATTATTAGTGTATTATCTGATGCCAAATAAATGCAAAAAGACTTAAAGATATGAAGTCTTCTTGTTTGTCTATCAGTACTAGTAGCCTTTAAGATAACGAAGGTCGAGATTTATTGCATTATTACATGTGATACGGGCCCTTATTGTTCAAATTTTATCACATGTATTGGAATCTACAACGCTAAGGGACCGTTCATTTTTTACGAGGTAGGGGGGGGGGGCTGGTTGAATTTTTTGAACCCCCATTACGAATTACCATGCCCCCCCACTCAGTCCTCATTTTTTCTCATGCCCCCCAAAGACGGTCATTTTTTGGGTGAACCCCCATTAAAAGAGACATGATCGTAATTTAACCTGACATGCATATATTTTGCAGTGCACAATATGATTTGCATTTTCTCTTCAATGTAAAGCTGTCGACAACTCATTCTACAGATGTAGCAGCCACTTCTGTTAATTCAAAAAATAAATTCTGTCCATTTGCTAAGGCACTTCTTCACTATTTTTCAAAGTGAAAAAGTCGATTTCCGATCTTCCGTTTATGGATCTTCCAGAGCGTGTCGTTGCTAGGCTCTCAACTTCTTCCTCGTCATCGATAAAGGCAAGTATGACATCTTCACCCCCAGAGTTGATGGAATTAAAAACTTGCAAGAGGTGACAGGCCGCACATCTTCATAGGCGTGAAACCTTTGAAAACCTTTTACATATTGCTCCATTGAGGAGAACTCTTTCAGGGATCTTACAGTTTGAAATTTGAACGTTGATATAGCTTTTATATAGCAGACCAAGATACGGCTCGGTACAGTTTATGTTCAGCAAGGGAAAATTGTGTAAGGTGAGCAGAACCTTTAAAATGTACAACAGACAATTTATTCAGTTCGCGCGTATTCCTGTTGAATTTGTAGTCCGTTTATGAGATTTGTCTACTCAAAAATATAAAAACTTTTCCATAGCTGCTGTAATCTTAGGGTGTCTGCTTTTAATATCTCCGTAAAGTCTACGTTTACGCGATCTCAGAGAACAATGTTCAGCTGTACACAGCACGTAGTCTTTAAATATATCCAGATCTAACACTGGTTTTGTGTATTTATCACGTCTTTAGGAGAAGCGTGATTTAAATACATTATGATGCTGTGTCCTTTGAATGTCGCTTTGAAACTCAATCGCTTTGTAAATGTGACTAGTAGTTTTAATATCGGAGGAGAGTATTTTAAAGCTCGATATTTTTCAATACCATTGGCACTTGTTTTTTTACCAATCAGTTGACTGGCTTCTTTGTGCCGCTACATAATGTCTGCAGTTAAATATAAGTTTACAACCAAGACCGGCAGTTTCGAATCTCACGATTCTCATCAGTTGCTATGTGGTGGGATGGTTTCAGGTGAATTCTGAACCATTCCGTATTGCTTGATTTGGTAAGCGTTTATGATCCACCCTGGTTTGTTTGGAGGATCGAAAATGGTACGGTTTGATTGGTTCCTTGCAAAAAAACAATCAAAATGAGAAAGAATGGCGAAAGCAACCAGTCTTTCAAGAATAGGTTCACTGCCGAAAGCTAAGATCGCGGCAATTTGATCTTTTGCAATCGAAAGAGGTTGCCGACCAAAATGCAGACGGCTGCTCGAAAAGAGCATGTGAATTTCTCAAGCCAGGATATCAGCTTAAGCCCAGTGATGGCAGGAGATTGAACTCTTCGATTAAAGAGCACCAAAGTATGCTTGGGAAACTGAAAAGCGTAGTGAAAGCCTTGAAAGAACATGATTCTACGCTTTTCCAGTCAAATGGACTTATCTTGAAGCAAGGAGAAGAATTTGCTCACAACTTCAATGTAAAGCAGATCAAGTGCGTCGAGGCTAAGGTGCAAAAGGTAACTCGGGATACAGAGACACTAGAAGAAAGTAAAGACAGTTTTCGTAGCATTTTCAAGGGCCTACATAGAGACCGCATCAGCAAGGGAAGGAGAAAAAAAGAAAACCGTCGAAAATCGAATGCAAGAAAAAAGAAAAGGTTTGAAAACAACGTCCAACGAGTGTATAGGTAATGATCTTCCGAAATGTCTTCTGTATCCTCCTTGCCTTGCCGTGCCTGAAGGGTGCATCGACATTGAGAAAGTTTCCGAATTGCTTTTTGATCGAGATGTGGCATACATTGCACAGCTCTTGCAAAGAAACCATTTCAGCAACGCCGCAGGAAGCAGAATTATCACAAACCTCAAGCCGGAGGTTAGAGATAACGTGTACTGCTTCATGTACCCTGAAGAGTATGCTATGACTGAAAACGACGAAAGCGACTCTAGCAGCAGCACGAGCGATGAGGAAGAGCTTGGCAATGATGACGAAGAGGAACATGAGCAGAGAAACGTTGCACAGTACTGACCTGATAAAGAATCTTTTAATGATAGTTTCCTAGCTTTGAAAGTTGTTGTCGTGGAACTGAACGCTGTCATGTAAACGCAGAACCAAAGGTTTTTGATACATTTATGTACCTTTTGTTTGTTTCTGTATATGTAGTTTTATTTAGTAATAAAACATCATGTCAACTCTACATGAACTAAAATATTTCGCGTAACCCCCCCCTTCCCTCCGTTTTTTTTGGAATGCCCCCCCCCTTTTAAGCCGTTTTTTTGGGGTGACCTCCCCCCCCCCCAAATCCCACCAGCCCCTCCTACCTCGTAAAAAATGAACGGTCCCTAAGACAAAAAAAATCATGATCACGCGAAATATTGATTCAAAAAGCTCCCTTACCTTTAGTTCATAGCCACTCTGTGTCCTACGGCTGGTTTAAACGCCGTTTAGTCGACTTTCTTTCCATCGAGTACTGAACACTATAAAAGAAGTGTAGAAGTAATTTTTTTTTTGCAGCTGAGCATGGATGCAAATTTAGAGTAGCTGACTGATGGTGAACCATTTGGTTTGATATTTTGTTCAGCTTCAGTCAGCTACTTAATTTGAATCCATGCTGCAAGATACGTGCGACTAAATGTTTGCAACGGACGATAGCTCTGTATCAGTACAAACTGTTTATCCTATTCCCATTTTACTCAAAAACCTTGGACAAAAATCAGGGATTCTTTTTATTTCTCGCGACGTGAGCAACCTCCTTTATGATTACGACTCTGTACTTTACAATGTGACTGAATAAATATTCTGCTTATAAGGACTCCGTCTATTTGGTTTTTGCTTGATCGTAACGCTCTGCGCTTTTCATTACACATGGCCGAATCTGTAGCAGGGGAAATCCAGAAAACCAAGTGCAGTGTGATTGTTCCTTTTTTTAATCTTCTTCTTGTAACGAGTCTCAGATCTCAGTTTAGTTTAGTTTAGTTTATCTCTGTGTTCAGTTTGTATTTTCTGCGGCAGCCCTTCATTTCTTGGTAAGATGAATAAGTAGATTAATGGTTCTGTGGTCTAAAGAAGTTTATGCCTTGCATTTCTTTTCTGAGAACAACCCTGAACTTTGACCAGTTTTTTTTTTTTCGTCCATGGGCAAATGAAGACCTCTTTTTCTTAACGATCATGGGATCCTATACGTCTGAAAATAATTGCAGTGGTCAATGAAGGCGCAAAAGTGCTGGACACATGTACAACATTAATGGGCTTGCCTGACTTAGCTTCTGATGGCTCACCTCTTTGCGGAACCTATGTTTCTCTTCGGATGTGCGTTGTGTAACACTTCAACTTACTGCATGTTAACTTTATCACTGAGTTGCGTGAATTATGCTCTGCGCGGGGAATTTCCATTACTCCATAGACTCTTACAAGATATTTTTACATACGCATTGTTTTGGCTACCCAGAGTTTGTCTTTCCTTTAAAAGCAGCTTCCCTATTATACTATCTCGTTTTCTTGAAACAAACGTTTGCTGGAACCAAAGTTCTTATGCGAAGGTAACAACACTTTTCCTTAAATGAAAACACATTTCCCTCTTATCAAATTCATGGGCATTGGAGCTTAACCTGCTCAAAAACTCTGCACTGTTGTGCATCGTAAAGGATTAGTTAAACTATCCTCCCCTCCTCTCCATTCACTTTTAACAAGAAGAAAACGAAAAGCTTCAAAAAAGTGAAACCGGTATATCGTAAAAGCCTGCAAAGCATTATCTTGCTGGATTTTTGAGAGCGTACCGAACGAAAATTGCAGTCTTCTGACTGAGAAAAAAGACCAAAGGCCGAAGGCAAAATGAGCCCGAAAATTCTCCTAGAAAAGGACAAGGAAAGGGAAAATAGAGTGAGCGAAGAGAAAGAAAGAAAGAAAGAGAAGAAAAAAAAGCAATTTCTGCACTGCTAGTTTTTTTTTACTTCTGTTTGAGAACCCTATTTTTTCTGTAACGTTATTCAAAAATCTAGCTCATATATTTTTCTTACCTTTGTGCCTAACAGAAATCTGATTTAAAAAGGATGTGTTTTAAAACCTAATGATTGAGTAAAGGCTTTCATTTTTCAGATTTAAAGCCTTTCGACTAAATTTGTTGTAGTTTTACAGCCAAAAGTTCACTCTATTGCTCTGTAAGCCTCCTGTTATTTTGGCGGGGTTCCTTGAGCAAAGCATGGGCTTCCTGTGCAAAAGTCAACCGTGTTAAATATTTAACATTTATGAAAAAAAGAAACACGTCGTTCTTATCTTCTTTCACTTTCCATAAAAGTAGCAAACACATTTTGCGCATTTTTTGTTTGAACGTATAATTTCAACTAACGTTGGTTCCCTGCGTTGAAAGCTCAAAATTTTTTGACGGATTTTTAGTATGTTGCTAGATAGGCCACCCTTACTTAAATGGCGTTGAAATCAATTCTGATGCAATTAGTTTGATGTTGACCCTCAAAAATGCCTAGATTGACGGGACTATGTGGCATGGCTCCAAATTTTCCCGGTCCTCGTTTATTCACACATTTAGACATTCATCTAAAGCATACCTGAGAATTGGCTTCGTTTCCTTTAGGCAGCCTCCAAACGAAAGCATCAAAGTCCGGTAAAAATAGTAAAGCGTGACCAAAATAACTTATTTAACGGCTCCAAGTTTCCTCGATCGTAAAGAAAGAAGACGAAATATCTTCCTGTTCCGTCATCCTTAGCGAATTACCATTGTTAAAGTCCATATTTTTCGGTAAAAAGTGAGTACCAGAAACAAGCGCGTTTGACTTTTTCTTCTTCAAAATACTGTCGGGATCGAAAATAGCTGTAGTCACACTACCTCGAAGCGATTTCTAGGGAAAAATGAAATACCGAGGTTGCTAGCCAATAGACGCTCATCGGCGAAAGTCTTGATGACAGAACCGGCCATAGCTCACGCTGTGAAAGAAATTTTAGGGGCACGAGTCGTCTACGTCTTCGCCTTTCTTCACCTTGCACGTTGAATTAGCGTAAGAAATAACACTGAGATAAAAGAAAAAACGTCTCTTTGATCAGCTAGATCCCTGCGCATCTTGCCTTTTTAAATTTACGCTAAAAAAAATTCAACTGGCGTGGAAACCTTGAGAGCCGATATCAGTAGTGTGACCTTCCCAGAATTTTTCACCTAGGCAAAACAAATCCCGAGATGAATTTACCTCGGGAGATTTTTGAGGTAAGTTACCTAGAGAAAAATCGGTCACACTTTAAAATCACGTTTCCCTAGGTAAACTGTCAACAAGTCGAATTTACCTAGGTAAAAAGTCTCTAGTGTGACCACAGCTAATGTTACTCTTTCAAGAACTGCGTTGCGTTACTACCGTGATTCCGTGACTGTCATTTTAACTCTCTTCAAACGCACGTTATGTCACGTGCAGTCACGGAACAGATTGTGACGCAGAGTCGCCAATCTGGTAGGGTTCAGCGTTTCGAAATATCTAAAACTGACTGACTCAGTTTCACCTTTTTACCCCACTCTTTGATTGGAAAAAAGAAATTTTGCCATGGGAAAACGTACAAGAAGTACCAAAAAACGAGCTTTTAGGCTATAAATATTTACTTTTGTGTGTTTCGAAATTGGAAGTGTTTACACAATTACCGCCGGCCTGCTATGAACATTCCTGAACTTCGATGGTGTCTTACGGAGATTACATTCAATTACCCAAGCCAATTCCCAGGTATGTTTTTAATGAATGTCTAAATGTGTGATTTAAATAGCATTAAGAGAATTTGGAGTTATACCACATGTTAAATATTGCCGTCGAAAATGAGTAATGAACTTAAGTTTTTGTTATCCTGAAAACTTATCCCTCATTTTTGAATTATTTCAGTACGACGAGCTTCGCTATTGCCCTGAAAGTATCTTTTAGTGGAAGAAAGATAATTTTTCTGTTCATGGAAAGAGTCCAAATTTCTCCATGCGGCTTCGTTTGCGAACGCATGGATTGTTAATGTTAGCGAATTTCAGGTTAAAAATTAGGGCAGTCTGAGACTCTGACATCGAAAACCGATCTTCTAATTTTTCTTACAAATAAAAAGCTTTCGACAGGAACAATCTACTTTAGGTTTCCTATCTACCTAAAAGCTATCTATGAACAAAAAATGAAAGAAATTGATTTTTCAACTCTTGCCACGAAATTAAGATTTTGGTCGATTTTTCCTGACCGGCGCTCTTAAATCCTCCAACTGACGAGCACTAAGATTTATATTTTCCGTAGAGAGATATGAACATGCTGTCCTTCTGTTTACTGATGCTGATATTCTACCACTAATTTTCTTTATTACGAATCCGTTTTTGTTTAATGCATGATACTACGAAATCAAAAGGTAGCAAGAAACATTTTGAACCTATATTCAGCGATACTACCAGTTTTTATAATTATAGCGGAGCTCCACCCGCGCGCGAAGCGTGCGCGTGTGGACGAAGCTCCATAGCTAAGGAAATGTGGTAATCTACCCATCCGAGAAAATTTGGTAATCACGTGACCGTACGCCCGACCGTCCGTCCGCACCACAGGGAAACCAATGTTCTCTCTTCCACTTTCTAGCTAGTTTGGGAGCCCAATAATAAACTAATTGCACATCAATGTTGTGATCAATTGACAGCTGTCAAAACAGGATATCCGCTGACCAGTGTCACCTGACCGTACCGCGGGCTCAAGTGTCGACCCATCGAGGTCGAGTACTTTTTTGAAGTTATCCGCTGACAAATTACCAGTTTCAAATGATCGCAGGCTCAAGTCTATTTTTTCCAATGATTCATATGAAATATCTTGTGTTTATGTCACTATGGCCCCGCACTGTCAAGATTTTGATTTCAAACTGACCTCGGACGCGAAAATTCAGCCACTTTTTTAAAAATAAAGGCGGGGAAGACCTTTTCTTACCATGGTCACGCGTTGGTCACGCTCTACGTCCAATTTTTGTACTCTGATTGGTCAAAATTTGACAGGTGAGTTCATGCGGAAAATTTATGCAGCATCTTGAAAGTTGTTTACTTTGACATCTAAAGCTGACAGGGTTTTGTGTCAACTTGTGATGTTTTTAACTGTCTTTTTCCACTGGATGTACAAAATGAAATACAGCTGCTACCAAGAGTCTTCTGTTAGAGCGATTTTCGTATGACCTTGAAAAATGGTTTCCGTACGTGTTTGTTACTTGTTTTATCAGCCAATGGATGAAAAGAACAAAACATGGACTCTTCGTTTTCCCGCCAAAGAAAACCCTAATATGGAGAAGGCATTGTTCGATTGACCAATCGTGCTGCAGTATGACGTCAAAGCAATTTCTAGAAAGTTCTTCGGGCATGAAAGTTTTTCAGCCGAGCGTTCGCTTAACCAGCCAAAAGCCAGGTGCCTTTGTATCCGTTCGATAAACCAATCAAATCGCTTTATTTCCGTTCGTTTGTTGTTTTTGTTTTGTTCGCGCGTTTTCATTTCAAGGTCATACGAAAATCACTCTATCCATGGCTGGTTTGTTTATTGGGTTTTTGGTTGAGAAATGCGTCGCTTGTCAAAATTGGGTAATCCGATTTCGGATGGCACCGTTTTCGTCTTTCACCTTGCTCAATGCATAAGAGGGTTTAAAAGTCTCAAGCAACTATGGCCTTCCTTGATATCTTTCAGGAACTGAATCTCGAATGGTAAGCCTGAGTAATTATTGTATTTGATGTTTATTTTTGTTATATCTAATTTCATGAAGTCGAGCACAGTTTATGCGGCAAGTTTGTGCACGTTTGTTAAGATGTGAGTCAATGATCTGATCTAGTATCAGGTTTGATATAAGCTTACAGAACTTTAAAAGGCCTTCAGATTTTTTTTTTCACGGCTAATAGAAAAAAAACGTTCCGAAGAATATTTAGTTATAAATTTGGCTGTAGAAAGAAAACTTTGAGTGATTTTCTTGCTTCGAGGAGTTCATCTTTGAAAAAAAAAACAAACACCGGGAGGCCGGCTGAAAGTAAAACAAAATAAACTTAAGCTTAAGCTTTGAGCTTAAAGACTCAGGATTTTTAGAGACACTTTAATACTTGTCTTCGTGAATGAAAATTGTTGTCTCTGTAAATGCTTTACCGAATTATATTTCTTTTATTGATTGTTAGTAGTCTCTCTTGCAATTTTAATCGCTTGTCCGTGGTGTTTGTTTTCATCGTTCATGAACATCGCTTGCAGGAGTACTTAATGTCGCGCGTATCATCAAACGCTTTATAAGATTACACATCGTTATAACTGGAACCATTAAATAACAAAAAGTAATAATAATAAATTCGTTATTATGTTGAAGCGTATCTCCATTAAAGTTCATTCAAACACTCAACCACACTGACAGCTCGCACTAAAAATGAAAACCGGCTGGCCGTATGGGTGATTTTGGAAATTTTTTGAACGGTTTCGCTAAAAGCCCACGATTGATCGTCCTGGACATTGAAAAATTGTGAAATGCCGTATTCTGTCCGAGGTCTGTATGATAAAAAGTACTGTTTCACCTGAGATGTGATGTATAAAAAGTATAAAAGGTTGGTTTACACACCCTCAGATTTGTTGGCAAGGATTTGTAAAGTAAACCTGTCGAACGCAAAAAAATGCGGCCTGATTTGTTTTCCAAGAATTTGTTTTCGAGGCCTAATCTACTGTGATCAAGAGCCATTATGGCTCTTGAATGTGATAGAAGATGTTTGCTATTTTTTGGGTGTACATATATTTAGGCTATGAACTCGATGTAAGATGTTTCACTCTAAAATAACTTATCCTTTCCCTCAAAAGTCACATGAATGTGCTCTTAAGTTAACTGATTTGTGGATTAAAAGTTTATTGTTTGATTTAAAATATAAATTTATTAATGGGAGCTTCGCTTTTAGCCCTGGCTAAATCTATATATTAAACTCGTTATTCCTTGTCAAATAATTTTTATATCAAGAAATCTTGCCTATAAGTCCAAAAGAGAGCTTTTTCAAGAGTACGAGCTAAAATTTGCAATGAGATACCAGCATATTTACGAGAGCTCCCCCCCCCCTACGAAAAAAAAACACACACACACACACACTTCAAAACGAAATTCCACTCTTTCTCTCTTTCTAAAGAATCGTAATGACTATATTGACATTTCCCAAATTTCTTCAACTCTAAAATGATACAACAAAAGTTGCTTGATTCGAATTTATTTAATGAAACTGGTGATAACGAACTTGTAATTATGTCAAATGTAAATTAACAAAACTTGGTGTAAGTGAATATGTTAAATGTAAATCTCCTTTTTGTAAATTTTGTAAATATTAATTATCTCATTGTAATGCCTTAGTATCACTGTTCCGCCTAGAATAGCAAATGCTACCTGCGGACAAGTATCCTAGTATCTTGTTTTCGCAAGTTGAGCTACGAGTCTGTGGGTAGAATAAACAATGATTCCTTTGATAGTCCTCACGACACTGTTTATCTGAAAATCCTGTGAAAAACACTGTTTTCTCGATGTTTGTTTTCTAAGCCGGCCATCCTTCCATCCATCCATCCATCTATCCATCCATCCATCCAACCAACCAACAATCCAACCATCCATCCATCCATCGCTCCCTTCCTCCCAGAAAAATTGTTTGAGGTTTCTGGAAATTTTATTTGTTAAGCTGCTCCCCATTTCAGTGAATAGTGCGCATGTATCTTTCCTTTGAATACCCCATAGGTGTTTAGTTTGACCCATCGTGAGTCTGGAATCAAGGTGGCAATGAAAGAAGTCAAAATTGAGTCTCAGTGTTCAGAATCGCAAGAGGTTAGTCATTTCACAAAGATTACGATTCGTGATTATTATGAAGTATTATACTTGGCAGCAAAAATGTCTCCTCTTAAAATTGCTTCCAAGTATAGTTATGGTATTGTGTTATGCTCTTATGGTTATTATGGAACAAAGTATTGTTGTTGTTGTACAAAGTACCACCAACCACAGCAACCAGCAAGTTGTTACTATAGAAGTAAAAGTATGAGCACTGTAATCTAGCCGTATTAAATTCTTTTTCTGCCACATGTAATGTTTTGGCAATCAATTGACTCACAATATAGTGGCTTGTCAAACTGGAAAATTTGTTGTCCCCTAGATTGAACTGACGTCAATCTTTACAGTCATCTTTTAATAGTAGATCTTGCTAGAAGTAACCACGACTGAATGATGTCCCTCATTCTGCTCAGACAATAGACAAATGTAGCAAAGAAAAGGTGACAACGGAGACGACAACGCGCGGATCTCAAAACCGACATGATCAGAAAGGCAAAATGAGCACCAGAAGTCAGGTTCACGCTTTTGTGCGTTCTTCTTGTCTGTCATCGCATTCTCTTTGCTAATTCTGTCTATTGTTTCAAGGGTTGGGTCGAAAAACACATTACAATTAATTCAATGATCAGTTTCAATGATGACACTGATAATTTTGGAAAGATTTCTTCTTGTGACAGTCACGTGACTCTAATACGTGGCATTGGTTTCTACGAAGGGCGAATGCGAACGTCACTTGATACGCAGTTCTTGGGACTCACAGAGCAGGAATATATAGGACAGTTGAGTTATATGCGTAAAAGGCCCAGAAAAGATCATCAATAGAAATGCACTCTTTAGGGCTCTCTTATTCAATAATGGGGTATACTACTATTTCTTTCAGGGGGTTAAGCAGCTTGAAAATGAACTTGTCAAGTTGAGAAGGCTAAGACATCCGAGAATTGTGCGTGTTCATGGAATTGAACAAAAGGGAGACGTCATTTATCTTTTTTTGGATTTCATGGCTGGGGTAAGACTTTTTAACCCATAGGTGCCTATTGGCCGTGATAAGGTTTATTTGCTTGCGCCAAAAGGTAGAGATAAGCTGCACTAATGCGCCCTGTCATGAGTTATTCCTTTTAACAGCAAACAGCTTTTGACTCCGAAGTTCTACAAATGTATGCGCGTCATCTGTTACATTAGCCTTAATTTTAGTCTTCAGCCATCTCCTCTATTCGCAAACTCCCGAGAAAGACGTCTAAATCAACGAGCCGTTAATGCCGTCTGGTGATGTCACTCTTTCCCCGAAAACCGAGTAGTGACATTGGTTAGTTCATTGTAGAAATATTCACATAATTATGGGCAATTATGAGAATACATGTATATTATATTCAGCGGATCGCATGCTTGCGTGGAGTTTAAAATTTCGACCATCATTATCGTAAACAGGAAAATGAACTTTTTCCAGTTCTTGTCTTTGAAACTATGACTTGTTCAGTTAATCTGCGGATGAAGGATCAATACGGAAAGTCGGTAGGTTTTCAGTTAGAGCCTTTTGGGGTTTTCGTTAGTGCTTTTATTACAGGCTAAAGCAGTCGCCTCAATCATGTGTCAAGCTAGCAAATTATCAAACTGGGTAATTTCCACTGTCAAGTGTAATTCTTCCTTGGCTTGCATCCTTCGTGAAGGAACAGATAGCTTTTTAGAATTAAAGCAAATTGAAGGAAGTGCCCGGGCAATACAGGCAACTGTTAGAGAATAGCGTTGATAGTCATTTAGTCAAAAAGATCAGCAACATTTTTTACAAGTCGCGTAATAAAACATTTCTGCCACCAGTAAAATCGGATTATCTCATATAATTGCCGTTAAATGACTGTAATTCTTCTCAAAGTTTCGTAGCCATCACGTTAAAATCGAAAATAAGTTATGACAAAACGTTCGTCATAGATCAAAGCACTTATTTTAAATAACGAACGTCCCTTAAAAAGTGACTTCGCGTTCTTTCAATCTTTATCGCGATTATTCCAACTCGCTTACTTTGTCACTGAAATGTAGGCCAACATTCCTGAAGCTGAAGTTGTGCAGCGACCCCCGCGACAAAGAAATGTCAAGTGCTTAGATTACCAAAAAGGAAATCAAAGTGAAAATTAAAGCTAGAATGTAAGCATAGCGAAATTTTACATTTTTTGCAGGGTTCATTGCGCGACTTCATAAAACAAAGCGGAAAACTTGATGAACGGTTAACAGGGAAGTTCACACGGCAAATACTTGAGGGGGTGGATTATCTACACGACAATGAAGTAACTCACCGCGACATTAAAGGTAAAATCAGTTTGTCTTAGCCAGCTCATCATCCCCCCCTCCCCACCCCCCCGGAGTGATTTAAGGCATGGCTCCTCGCTCCATTTTAGGCTTTTATCATTTATTCTTGTTTTGTCTGCCGTCTCTTTTCATTTTTACTTAGACATATGTGTTTAAGATCCGAACCATTTTTTGGACCTCACACTGTGCCTCTTAAGGTCACGTGACCAGCCACGCCCATAATTATGCAAAACTTGATATTTTGAGATTACGCCATGAAAATGACTGTCGAAGCCCCCTTTTATTTTTCCATAGTGTTCTGGATCCGGCTAGTTTAGTGGTTTTAGATCCCACCGGTCTCCTTTAGCTTTGAGTGGAAGAGCATCCGGACTAGTAACCAGACGGTCATAGGTTCGTCTTCTATGGAGAGTACACGGATTTTTTCTTCTGAGCAGCCCGTGTCACTGACTGAATAATCATCTCTCTCAAAGATCTTATAAATCATGATTTTTGTGTGGTGGGGTTTGTTAATCGTTGATCTCACGATAGTCTCTCTGTTATTAATCACCGCGTTTCGTTCGTTCAAGGAGATGGTCACAATTGGCTGTGCGGGGCGGTTAGAAAGACCGTCACGGTGGTTTTTGGTGATTGGTGCGTTTAGTTCCTGTGCTAAAAATTGTTTATCCATCGGCCCACCGTAACTTTCTTCTCAGCGTCATCTTTATTTTTGCTAGGACCGAATATACTTTTGGACAGCGATAGATCTGTGAAACTGGCTGATTTTGGTGTCTCAAAAAAAATTCAGGTGAAGTAATAATAACTGAGAAAGTGTACATTATAACATTATCAAAACGTTTCCTCTTATACTGTGGAGACAAGTCAGATTTAATTTCATATTATTGATAAACTGCTCTAAATACCGTACATCCATTTTCCTTAAGTCTTTGGTTGATAAATGTCAAAAGTGTTATTCCAAGATTTCTTTTTTCACCAGAAAACGCTTTAGTTTGGATGACTCTTCGTGACATGCGACGATTTTATGTTAACCATTCTTAGGCGTACGCTTTGAATGTGGCACTAAAATTAATGCAGCTTGTGAAAATAACTAAATAGTAAGTAAATGAATCATCATCATCACAAAATACCTCGAATTTTTACTTTTTTAAACACAATCCAATTATTGTGTTCTTGACTGAAAGAATGCTTCCCCTTTAAAATATAACGTACGCTAAAACTGATCACATAAAGCCAATTACACACTCACCAAGTTACAGAATATTTAAAAAGACGTCAGGCTGATAATAGCCATTTTAGGCATATTTTGTCAGTTCCCAAAGTTTAGGTAAGAATTTTTTTACAACGCTTCAGCCTTGTTTTGTGAGACATTTGTGAGCCCGAGAAAGAACTAGCATTGTTTCTCCCAAAGCAATAAACTTTTTTAACGGACCTAAGAGGTCGCGCGCCTCCTTCAGCTCAATTCTGAATAAAATATTAGTTGGAGAATGCTTAGTTATTTTGAGCTTCAAAAGTTTTATTATTATTATTATTATTATTAGTATTATAGCGGGGCTCCCGCGCGCGCGAAGCGCGCGTGGGACAGAGCCCCATACCCATGGAATATGGTCAACCTCTTTTCGTTTGGTTGTCACGTGATTGACCGAGCGTACGTACGTACGCGTCTACAGATTGTATGGGTGGGGTAGGGGAGACTATCAAAAGGAAGGGAGGGGTGCCTCAGGCGTGTCTTGGCAAGTCCACATCTTTAATATAGGACATTAACAATATGGTCAATTGACAGCTGTCCAAATAGGATAGCCACTGACCAGTATCCCATGACCATATCGCGGGCTCATGTGTCAACTCATCGAGGTGACGTGATTTATTTGGAAGCTGTCCGCTGACCAGTTAACTGTTTTACTAGATCGCGAACAACGTTCAATCTCATACTTTTACTAGTTTGGGAGCACAGGAAAACTGATAATGCACACATATTGGACATCAATGTTTTGATCAATTGACAGCTGTCAAAACAGAGTACCCGCTGACCAGTATCACTTGACCGTATCGCGGGCTCAGGTGTCGACCCGGTGTCGACCCAGGTGTCGACGTCGAGGTCAAGTATTTTTTGAAGTTATCCGCTGACAAGTAAACTAGTTTTCAAGTGATCGCAGGCTCAAGTTCAATTTTTTTTCTTAATTCATATGAAATATGTTGTGTTTATGTGCTGCACAATTAAAATTTTGATTGCAAACTGACCTCGGACGTGAAAATTCAGCCAGCTGTTACAGGCAGGGAAGACAGTTGCTTTTGTTTTTTCTCACAATGGTCACGCGTTGCTCACGCTCTACGTCCAATTTTTATGCTCTGATTGGTCAAAATTTGACATGTGAGTTCATGCGCAAAATTTATGCAGCATCTTGAATCTTGTTTACTTTAACAGCTGAAGCTGACAGAGTTTTGTGTCAACTTGTGATGTTTTTAACTGTCTTTTTCCACTGGATGTACAAAATGAAATTCAGCTGCTATCAGGAGTCTTCTGTTACTCATGGCTAGTTTGTTTATTGGGTTTTTGGTTGAGAAAACGTCGCTTGTCAAAGTCGGAAATCCGATTTCGGATGGCATCGTTTTCGTTTTCACCTTGCTTGATGCGTAAGAGGATTGCAAAGTCTGAAGCGATACTGGCTTTACCTGATAACTTTCAGGAGCTGCATCTCGAATGGTAAGCCAGAGAAATTATTGTATTTCATGTTTGTTTTTTTGTATCTAATTTAATGAAGTGGAGCGTAGTTTATGCGGGAATTTAGTTTATGCGCGTTTGTAAGTTTTGAGACAACAATCTCACCGAGTATCTGGTTTGATATAATCTTACAGAACTTCAAAAAGCCTTTAGACAGTTTCTCACCGCAAATAGAAAGAAAATGTTCCAAAGAATCTTTAGTTATAATTCTAGCCGGAAAAGAAAGCTTTGAGCGATTTTCTTGCCTCGAGTTCGTCTTTGAAAAAACAAACACCGGGAAGCTGGCTTAAAACATAAACTTCAGCAAACTTAAGCTTGAAGCTTGAAGACTCAGAATATTTAGGGACACTTTAATACTTGTCTTCCTGAATGAAAATTGTTGTCTCTGTTTATGTTTCACCGAATTATATTTCTTTTATTGATTGTTGGTAGTCTCTCGCAATTTTAATCGCTATGCCGATTGTTTTCAGTCGTTCAGTGAACATCGCTTGCAGGAGTTCTCAAAATGCCGCGCGTTAAACCATCAAATAAAAAATAAACATGATAAATTCTTTATTATCTTGGAGCGTAACTCTGTTAATGTTCATTCAAACACTCGCTACAGCTCGCACTACAAAAGTGAGAACCGGATGGGCGTATAGGTGATTTTGGAAAATTTTTTTAACAGTTTATGAATATTGAATGAGAGTAATTTGTATTGTGAAATACTGCTTTCTGTCCATGGTATAAAAGGTTGGTTTACACGCACCCAGATTTGTTGGCAAGATTTTCCAAAGTAAACTTGTCGAACGCCAAAACGTTGGCCTGATTTTTTTTCTAAGCCTAATTGATCTACGGTGATCAATAGCCATTACGGCTCTTAAATGTGATAAAAGATGATTACCAGTTTTTGAGTGTACATATGAGGCTATCAACTCGATGTAAGATTTGGTTCACTCTTGGGCTGTTTGCAAATTATTTTTCTCTAAAATCAGGTAGCCTTTCCCTCAAAAGTCACATAAATGTGCTCTAAAGTTAACTGAATTGTGGAATTCGAATACAAGTTTATTGTTTAATTTAAATTATAAATTTACTAATGGGAGCCTCGCTTTTTGCCCTGGCTAAATCTATATATTTATTATTATTAACCACTTATAACGCGACTGCACGTTTCAAGCGCCGCAAAACAGTTTTGCTTTGCTGATGACGCAACCGGAAGTGGTTCCCTGCAAGACGTGAGGAAATGGTGGGATGAACTATCCGAGAGTGGCCTTCCGCTGGGTTACTTCCCCAATGCCAAGAAATGTTGGTTGATCATCAAACCGGAACGAGAACAAGCTGCCAGCGAGGTGTTTAGAGGCACCGCTATTAATGTCACCATAGAGGGTCACAAGCACTGAGGCGCGGCTCTCGCGTGTTCAATTTAGCGTGGATCACGCAATGGTGTGTCAGCGCGGCGGCTTCATTATTCAACGCCATAATGAACTGCGCGACTTGGAAGCAGAGATGCTAAGGATGGTCTGTAATTATGTGGAAGTAGAGCCGGTCCTGCAGGAGGTCACTGAGGAGACATTAAATAATGGCGCTAACAAAGCCCCTGATGCCCGTTTCGATGTTCATGCTTGAGATTTTTAGGAGAGACAGAGATCTGCATTCTTTGACGTCCGGGTGTGTCACCCTAATGCAGACTCTTACAGAGACTTGACTCCTCAACAGATCTACAAGAAGCATGAGAACGAGAAGAAGAGGCAGTATGCGGAAAGAGTAATGGAGATCGAACAGGGAACGTTCACTCCTCTAGTTTTCACGACCACAGGT
>CALNXK010000015.1:3165000-3192500 GCA_942486035.1 Porites lobata
TTCAAATTTCGTCTTTCGTTTGTTTTTTTTTTCGCATATACTTAGTCACAAAATCTTACATTGTTGTTAGTAAGAGACAGACCTTAGTTTATACTTTGCAAATTTGTCCCTCACAAAACGGTAGGCATTCCAAACTTAAAAGCAATATTTTTACATTGAAAGATTTTCTGATTTTGTAGGGAGAAATGTCAAATTAAGGAAAATTCGAGTAAAGGCCAACAGCATAAAAGGCGAATTGCGTTTTGAGTTCTCTTGCGCTGGACGTGTGCGTTGGACGTTGAGTGTAAGATATATTCAGGTAAACGTCCAACACAAGAGCACACTAAACGCTAAAGTTCGAGTCAGGACGTCGCCGTCCATTTTGTCTGCATTCATTTCTTGATGACAAGCAAAGAAGCATTTGAAGCGAAGCTTTGAAGGAAAGTACGCAGACAGACAGGCAGAAGGGATCAATTCTGGGGTCGTTATTGTGGGGGATCGTTTTCAGGATTCAATGGCAAACATCGATGTTGTAATTAAGAAGAAGCTTTACTAAGTCAAATATTCTGCTTTTAGGAGTGTTGGCTGTACTGTAGTAGAAATGCTGACAGGAGACCCTCCTTTGAAGAATCTTGAACCACAGGCAGCCATGTTTCGCATTGGCAGTAAACCCCTCGTTGTTCAGGAGGAACTGCCAGAGAGCACCGAAGAAGCAAGAGACTTTGTGCGCGCCGCATTGACTTGGTTAGTGTTATTGCGTTATTGACAATAGGTTGGGCTAGGTATTGGCTAGTTTTTACTTTTAGCTCAAAACTGATTAAACGGATAAACTGCCCTGTTGAAACTAGGCGTAATTTCCATTAACAGTAAGAGGTATACTAGAAATACCCAAAGGTTAATGAGGTTAGTGAGTTTGGCGATAAGGATAGGAGGATTCTGAGGTTAAGTTTAGTTGTCAGATTTACGGAAGGGATAAAAAATAGCATCGAAGTAGGGAACTTCGAAACCAATATGATAAAACAACCAACGTTCAATAGTCTGTGCAACGAAATAAATGGTACACGTTCTGCGTGTTTTCAGTGCTAGTCCCAGGTCAAGAAAATGTCTGAGTGGAAACATGGCGATACAGTTAAATATATCTCCACAAAGTATGAGTGATCCTTAACAGTACTGCAATCTACTCAGCGGTAAAAGAACAGTAAGAGAGTCTTAGCGTGTTGCTCCTCTCTGTCCCTTTTGTAATCAAAGTACAAGAAAACTCCACAGCTCCATGTACGTCTTTTCCGTACCCACATGCATGTAACCATATTTGGATAACTCTACGTGATTGAAACGTTGTTCTGTCTCACTTTGTAATAACACTTGTCGCACTTTTTAATAACAGACCATCGCACTTTGTAATAAAATCAGCTGTCGCATTTTGGAAGAACACGAAGACTAAAAATTTGAAAAGTGAAAAGATTTTTTCTGTAGTCCGCTGTAAGAGGCTGCATACCTTTGCGACACTTTCCTCGAAGAAAGACCAGATAAACAGTAGGCCATTTGCAGTAAGAGGTCATGTGACATCATCAACGACTAGTGGGTCAAATCAAAATAATAGTGATTTAGTTTTCCAAACCCGCACCATTCTCTTAAAATGAGTAAGTTCGTAGCTGGTTACGTGACCAAAATATGACTTTTATAACTATGAATTACCTCTCTCCGAATAGAAATTTTGCACTTAAACTTCAAGGAAATTGTTGAAAAGATGATGTGGTAACGTTTTCAGCCTTCTGAGCGTAACTATTTAACGTTTAACAAGATACAGGCAAAAAGTAGTTTTCGCCGCGATGTTGGAGGGCAAGAGTCTGCCCTCCAACATGGTGGCCAATACAACTCTTACTACTAGTTGAAAAATCAATTAAACTACCATAAAATATCTCCCTTAAATGCGTTTCCTCTCAAATTTCGGGTGTAAGATAATTTTTATGCGCTCCGTCAATTTTTGGCATCGGCAAGATTCCAACTTATTGTTTAAAGGAAGCATTGGTCACGTGACCTCTCAAGTGGCCTATTCAGTTTTGAAAAACAGAAAAAAAAAATTGGCAGCAGTTGTATTTCATTTTGTGGCGGTAGTACAAGAACACGATACTGCTTTAAAATTTATTCCCGAAACTTTTGTCGTAAGTCGAACACGAGGAACTTCAATCTAGATTTTTACTCGAGCAACTCCGTTGGTTACTCATAAAATGGTTATATTTTGCGCCAAAAACGAATCGCAACGTACATGTCTGGGACTCCCTTCCCTACCCTACTGAGTTTTTTTACCCCCTAACCCTAAAGAGCGTACGGGCGGGCCTACACTGACGTTATAACCAAATTTTCTTAGCAATGGCGCTCCGCTCGCGCGTGCGTGGAGGTCCGCTATGATTGTGGGCTCCTCTCGGGCGGCCGCAATGAAATGGTGCAGAAATTAAACACAGAACGTCAAGTGTCTTTAGGTGAACCGTTTTTGGCAACGCACTTTTTAGTATTGTCGTATCTAGAGAGTTATTTTGTTGGAGTAAAATGTCGGCGAGGGAGAAGGGAATGAAAGAGAAATAGCGCCTTGCTTCCGCGGTTACTGTAAAAGTGGAAGCTCTTCCCCTCTCAACCTTTCTTTATCTTTTAGTCTAGTCTAGTCTAGTTGCTAGTTGAAGCTCAAAGTCGCCTCATTTCAGTTTACAGTGGGAGCGTGTGTTCACTCCAACTGGTTGGTAGTTGTTGTTGGTTACAGAAAACAGTCAACTTATTGATATCTTGTCTCTCTAGGAATCCTACAGAGCGTCCGAATTGTAAAGAGCTTCTTACTCATCCATTTGTCAAGGTAACCAGGAAACTGCTTTTTTCGTTTATTCAGAGTACGTGTATTGGGATAACTGTTTCGAATGAAAAGCAAATCATCGAAACCTAATCATAACTAGAGTTAGGCTATAAGTAGTCATGCTTCAGCAAAATTAAGCCTCGTTGGTGTATAGGTAAATCATTGATATGCATAAGGGTCGAGTCCCTGTGTTACGCGGGTAATCCTTTAGAGGACGGGTAGCTTGCAAAGCAAACTGAACGCAGGGTTGTCGGAACAGCAACAAGAAGATTTATTCCAAAAATGAACGTAGTTTCCACGAAGTAAAATTCCACAACAGCACGTAACTCAATCATACACGGCCTCCGCCGACTTCGCTTAACTTGATAAACTTACACGGCCTCCGCCAACTTGAATAAACACTGCTTTCGTCACACTTGACTAAACACGACTAACGTCGAACTCTCCTCGCTTGTGAAAACTAGTTAAAACTTAACTTAGACTCGCCTACTTATATATACTTTTACAATAAGATTCTAGAACTTTCCAAATAGTCTAATTATAGAAAGATTACGAAATATACCGCTTTAGAAAACGCTTACACTATATCCTAAAATAAACAAACTAATGAACTCTGGCGAACTTTCTAGAAAGTCACGCTAAAAAGAAAAGTCTATTTCAATTTAGTTTACGTCTTCTTATTTAGCGCTAAAACTCGGATATATAAACAAAACACACGCACATGTTCGCAAAGTGGAGCTGAAACTCTCTATTTCAATTTTGTGTGACTATTACAAAACCATTTTGTCCTTCCTATCTCGATGAAATGAAAAACTATTAAAGTCTCAGCGTTTTACGCGATCTTAGTAAGGTAATTATGCGAGTTCAAAAAGTCCACCGTTGCATACAAATTAGCTCTGGAGTAAAAACCCCAAGGGAGCATCTTGGCGTATTATTATAAAAACACACACAAAAAAAACAATTCATAACTTAACAAGGATCAATTGAAACACGCGACTAATAATTGCTAGAAATAAAACCACACACGTTTCTTAAGACACAAGAAATCAACTTTATGACCCTTAATTAAAATAATTGCCAAAAAAAGGTCAGATTAAAGATTCTATTAAAATAGTCAAAGAAGGCAAGCCATCCTTTTTCTTACACTGCGCACAATGTTTTACTTACCCATCCTCCTCATTTCTATCATTTTCCCTCCTCCTCCTCATTTTTATTGTTTTCCCTCGTCCTCCTCCTCCTCCTCTTCCTCATTTCTATCGTTTTCCCTCTTCTTCCTCCTCCTCCTCCTCTTCCTCATTTCTATTGTCTTCCGTCCTCCTCCTCATTTCTATTTTTTTCCCTCCTCTTCCTCCTCCTCCTCATTTCTATTGTTTTCCCTCCTCCTCATTTCTATTTTTCCCTCCTCCTCCTCCTCCTCCTCCTCTTCCTCATTTCTATTGTTTTCCCTCCTCCTCCTCATTTCTATTTTTTTCCCTCCTCTTCCTCCTCCTCCTCCTCCTCATTTCTATTTTTCCCTCCTCCTCCTCCTCATTTCTATTTTTTTCCCTCCTCTTCCTCCTCCTCCTCATTTCTATTGTTTTCCCTCCTTCTCCTCTTCCTTATTTCTGTTGTTTTCCCTCCTCCTCCTCCTCCGCATTTCTATTGTTTTCCCTCTTCCTTCTCCTTCTCCTCCTCCTCCTCCTCCTCCTCATTTCTGTTGTTTTCCCTCCTCCTGCTCCTCATTCTATTGTTTTCTATCCTTCGCCCACTCGTTTCATGTTTTTTTTTCTCCACGAGATTCTATAAAAGACTATCAGTTCATTTAGTTCATTTTGTAGCAATGTCTCGTTTAGGAAAAACAATAGAAATATGGCGGCGGTTGGCAGTCTTATATAGAATCTCGTGAAGAAAAAATAAACGTGAAACGAGTGGGCGAAGACAGGGCTGAATAACGTACTACGCATGTCTGTTATATCACTTGTTTACCTCTTCTTTGCCAAGCTTAGCGCGAAGCACGTGCGAATTGAAATCAGTCAACTGAGACCATCTTCGACCATCTCAAACAAATATTTGGGAACGCCAACCAAGGAGAAATTCTGTGAATACGTTAAAAGTGAAACTCATGGAAAGGAATGTTACGTAAACCCAGGCGTCGATTGTATTACTTAAATATTTACTCTTTTCAAAATTAATTTTGGCTGTTGTCATATACAAAAATATATAATAGCTCTTGTAAACTGAACTAAGAATGAGTCATAAAGGGAAATAAGTTTGCAAGAAAGAAGAGAATTCGAAATCTCAGTGATTGTTTTGTGTTCTCACAGTTTTTATAGTGAAACCTAGCGAGACGTAACAAGAGAACTAACTTAAAGGCGATCATTCAAGGAAAAATAAAGTTGGATATCAAAATGTGCCTTTAATGCTGATACTGATATGAGATATACCGACGATTTTTTAGAACTGATAACATGTTGATAGTCTGTCTTTGATTTCTGTTTAATACGCTTGAACATGTAGACATTCGAATGAAAGAACTGTTCTCGGCTTCGTTCGTGTTTTGTTCATAGAAAATAGTAGAAGAAATAATTTACAAAGGTAGAAACGAGAATTGAATAAAGTATGAAATAATCTACCTTTACTTTAAATGGGACCCTTAAATATTCAGTATCCACCTGAGAAATCGTAAGGATGTTTAGAAAATCCTTTTGCAAACGATACAACTATAGCGGGGACGCTTCGTTCGTGCGTCTTCTATAGTTCATAGAAAAAAGTAGAAGAAAAATTACAATGGTAGAAACGAGAATTAAATAAAGGATGAAATAATCTACCTTTAGTTTCAATAGGAGCCTTAAATATTCAGAATCCACCCTAAAAATCGCCATAATGTGAGGATGTTTTGAAATCCTTTTGCAGACTATACTAGTTTTGATCCCAGACCTCTCCCGTCTATCCACATGCGCAGAAGTTGTTCAGCTCTGTCGTGGGCGAAGGATTGAAAACAATAGAATAAGGAGGAGGAGGAGGCGGAAAAACAAAAATGAGGAGAAGGAGGAGGAGGGAAAACAATAAAAACAAGACGCTGTGGGAGCGTATATTTGGGCGTGGTCGTACTACGCGTACGATACTTATAACATGCGTCATTGCAGCTAAACAACTGTCATCGTATCCCACCAGAGAAAATAAATCCTTTACTCTTTACTACTTCTTTGCTGAACCACACGGACTATGCAGTGTGTTCCAATCCACAACAAAATACCTGTCACTTCATGACAATGTTTTGAAATGCACATCTTCAACACAGACTTGCTCTCAGCCAAATTGCAACAAAGGACACCAGTGTTTACAGCCCGTACAGATAACAATTATTCACCGAAGTGAGGGTGGCTAGTGGTAGGAATTTACCGAGGCCGCGTTAGCGGCGAGGTAAATTCCCACCACTAGCCAGCGACACTGAGGTGAATAATTCTTTTAGTATATACTAAAACAGTGAGATAATTGAGCACAAAAATGGTGATTTTTAACTCTTTTACCACTGCCAACGATTTTGGTGCGCGCTGACCGAACGACCGCGGTCGTCGCTTTTTCTTGCCGACAAATTAAACTTTTGAAGGCATTTGTTTAGCTCTTGAAATTTCCTCAAAAGGAGTTGTGAATTCTTTTTGTATTTAAAATCATTCTGTAGAAAAGATTATTAAATTTAGTTTTAAGCTTATGTATGAACAAGTCAACCAAATAAAGTAACGCAAGTCTTAAGCTTAATTAGCATTTGTAAACAAAACACTTTTTCACCGGTTTTATCGATAAATTCAAGTCAAAAAGACAAAGCTTTACCTGTTAAAACTTACACCCCAAACTTCGTCACCTTCTTCGTGTATTTTGGGAACAGCTTGCTTGATTAGTTGTGAAATTTCTTTGTTTGTTACGGCAGCAAACCGGGAAGGAATGTTGCTCGAAACTTACGCGAGTTTGGCTTCGCTCGCTCAGAGGAACTGGAGATGAATCAGTAAATATTGTAGGATATTCACTGATTTAGTAGCCCAATCAGAGCGCGCGAAAAACACTATCCACCGTTTTAGTATATACTAATAAGGTTTATCTCAGCTGCACTGATACACTTTGAAGAAGATCGACCGGCAATATGTCTTTTCACACCCATCACATTGTGCAGTGTCTTCCGGTAACTAACAAGGGCAGCTAAAGTTCCTGAGGTCCAGTATCCACAAGGATTTATAACAGAGTAACACGTTGCATAAACTGCTAAAGCACAGCACTGTTTACAGGAACTTTGCTAACTATTAACATTTGATATACTACAATATCCAATACTGCTTGAAAAATATCGACTTCAAAGTGGACAATATGTACACCTTCAAGCTCATATATATCCTCATTCCTGTACACACTCTGAAAATATTGTACTAATGTTTATCTGTCTGGATTTGCAAAAACATGGCTACAGAAATCTCTCCTATACCCTCTGACTGAGCCTTGTTGTGGAGCATTTTTGTTGTTGTTGTTGTTTTTTCATAGTTATTTCTTTAATTGGTACCTGATAGGCCACAGTAGATAGACTTTGATGAGTTTCTCGCTGGCTATTAACCTATTACCGCCCCCCCCCCCCCCAAAAAAAAGTTTTTCATAACTTCCCATAATTCTCTCTGTATGTCAGTTTGAAATCAGCGCGAGTATTAGACTGAATTCGGCTCTCATAGTGGGTTGTCTAAGAGTTTTTTTGGCCGCCTTGAGAAAAGTTTTCCGGAAGGCACCATTAAGCCTTATGAAGGAACAATTCTCACGTCTGGCAAAGTCTGCTGCGTCCAATGTCTTCTGGTATTTTGTCTCATTTCGGGCTACAAGGGTGAAAGACTGATCACGGGCTTGAGACGGAAAGATTGGATATTGCGAGCTTTGTTGTTGGCAGTGACAAGTCTTTGGCCTCCTAAAGTAGGTTCTAGGGTTGACATCTATTAGGTAAGATGGAAATTCACGCTGATTTCTGACCAGGCCAAAGACTAAGTAAAAAATGCGTGGAAGGCGGGGGCTGTATGTGTCCTTTTCAACCGCTGGTTTACATCCGGGATCTTGAATAAATCGACTGTCAGCGAGTCGAGAAAAGTTCCATGTGACGATTTATGTGGAGAAGGCGAGAGTTTAACGGAGTCATTTGACGATGTTTCGCCCGTGTTAAGTGTGGAAATATTATGAGTAGTTTTGGGAAGTGTTGTGATTGCCGCTTAACTCATTTATTGTGTGATTTACCGAAAGTGTTGACAGACAAATCTCAGGTATGTGCGGTTGAGCTCCTGTTACCAGAATACTGTGTGTCAAGCATAAAAACGCTGCTTCCCATTCCAATTAGATGACAAACAGTTAAAATGCACTTGAAATTTCTTTAGCCACGTTTGAACAAATCCAGACAGATATATGGATGGTATTTCCAGTGATACACGTGTCCCTTCACTATGATTGCAGGTACCATACATATCTCTAGCACGAGAACCAAATACTTTATATATCGCCCACACTCAATGCTGTAGATACCAACACCAATAATTCCCACCGTTAAAAAAATAAGTTGTAGTTCGTACCCAGTGGCATATACAGTAGTGATACCCCTCAATTCTGACATCACCATGCATGTTACAAGTATAACATTCACCATATTCAAGCTGGAAAAATCGCTCAAACACTGTAAGCATTCCTGGCAATTCTGTTAACATTAACAAAGATTGTCTTTTAAGCCGTGACAGACTAGAATATAGTTGATTACCAACAATCACTATAAGAATCATATTATCAACTGAAGTAATCCTTCTTATCTTACTGTAAATTAAAGCGGACAGACTCATTGCACATATTGTTGTCCAGCTGATTTTCCTCAAATACTGCAACGTTTCCTTGACAGTATAGAGGATGAATTGTGAATTGTTTTTGTAGCATCTACATAAACCGAAGGTCCTGGATTCTTCTTGATATCAGTGGAAGTAAGCTTAAATTGGCCAAAATTAACCCGGTGATTCAAACTCTTGTAAGCACTATAAAATGGATAATTGCATGTACAGAGGGGCAAATACTTCCTTAAAACCCTATTTGGATATCTCATCCCAACAAAATCCGGTGTCTCTGCTTTGATGCTTAGACGACCGATACACCTTCCTTCGTCTACGAACTAATTTTGGAGTTATCGGGTAAAAACCTCACACTGTTACAGTAATTTACTTTTGTACCTATGTAAGACTAAACCATTTGCATTTTTGCAGTAACATTGAAATTTAGATGACAATTGTGTATTTTTCCTAATACCCTTCCACGCAAAAACTCTCAATTTCCGTGTTTTCTGCAAAAACGATTTTTTAAAATTCCGTGATCGGTAGTCTGCTCGGTCCACGACCGCGTCGAGAGAAATAACTAACCTTATTTAAACCAACGGAATTGTAAGTTCTGTTATGAATAAATTTTCCACGACGAGATCTCAATTCAACTTCTTTTATGTCCTCCACAACACAATTTTCCTTCTGTGCAACTAGCTAGCTCATTACCTTCTCTTGTCGTCATCTCGCTGCCATTAAAACACTCTAACACAAAACTTGCTGATAATGCAAAATCCTGACGCACAGCATCGTACATGCACCGCGTCACAATATACACAATTAGATGAAAAATCACAACCCGCAATACAAGGACAAGTACATTAACCGGTCACACTGCTAAACAAAATTGAAATAACAAAAAGAATTGTTACAGTTATCAAAGTAGTTACAAAAGAAGCCTCAGTCCCTTCTGGTTTCAATTGTTGACAATCGTCTCTTCCTCCATCGGAGCAGATTTTTATCACAGGCAACTCGTTGTGTTCCGCATTGCAAAACTCAAAATCGCTATTCATTGCCACACTGATAACCAGCTACACAAATCTTGCGACTCTCAAACTTGTTAAACATTCCTCTGTTCAAACTCTTATCCATTTTACACGTACACTCCTGATATTCCGACTTGTCATTGCATGTATGGGGGTACATGAGTCTTTGATGTCATTGAATGTCTTGATAATTTCCTTTGTTTTTCTTTGATTTCGCGGACCAGCCCATTCCGAACAGTCCCTACCGCGAACAGTGTGTGCATTTGTAAATCTAACCCGGGATAACATAATTGAACAATATATTAACACGTTCCTCGAAACGTTGCTGCCAAATGATATCTAAACCGCTTCTTACTGCTGCTTCGAAAAATCAAACGATGTCCAAATCGTCCCTTATGGGATTATCCACGACCTAACAAAATCGACCAATCACAAAATCAGAGAAAAGTTCTAGGTGTACATGTCGCTGACCGAAGAAACTTCGTCGGTTGATGAGGTACAGAGGCTACTAAAACAACAATTAGGCTTTGTTTGAAGTGATTCTTCTGGATGCAAATACTTCATCGACCGACGAAGTTTCTTCGGTCAGCGACAAGGTGCACCTGGAACTGTTCTTCAATTTCGCCAGACGGCGACACGTCCACCATATGCGCCGTTTCTGCCGCGTCACTAGACCCTTATTGGTGGTGGTGAAGGTCGGTCGTTTTTGCATGGCCACCGCACTCTGTCGCGTGTGGCCGTCCTTTAGTAGGAAAGAGGTACCCTAAGCCCTGCAGACTGTACTGCGGGCACTACTGAGCTAACTGAGTTGGCAGTCATTCGTTCTGTATTGACTGAGTACGTCTTCTCAAAGTCCTCGACGTGCTAAAAGCCAGTATGGGAGAATTTCTCCCCTTCTTTGAAGGAAATGTACGTAGACCTCCTGGTTTAGAGCGAGCCTAAATATCATGGCCAGAGTGCCTTTGTTTAGAGTTAAAGACTTAAGTTTTACCCCTTTTTTATTTCTCGCCTATCTTAACCTTGACGTAAACGTCCGACATCTTGAAACACTGCCGGAACACTGTGCCTATGTATGAACAATTGTAAATTTATTTGACGTCACAATTCACTGCTCACAATTACCTGTCATTTTTGACAGTTGTCAGTTGAGAGGACTGAAGATTGGGATTCCCGCCTTTCCGCCCAAAAAGACCAAACAAAAAAAGCGGGAAAAGGTCGACTTTTTTTTACTTTGAAGAAAAAGGCAAAAAGTTGAAAAAACTCGAGAAATTTCTCTTTCCAGCTTTTTTGCGATTCGTGAGATATAAATATTACTCAAGAAAATTGCTTCACTTTATATCGAATACAAATCCTGAAAAATATTCCGCTTTTCGTGAGAAAAGGGAGCACTTTCCTCAAGTTTCCATAATGGCGACTGGAAGTGAAAAAAGGGTTTCCTTTTTTCAGTTTTGAGTACAGAATACAAATAAAGATCTTGATTTTTAGGCCTTTTTATTTTCGTAATCAGCTTTTTTTGCAAAAAGTAGAATTGCCGGAACCGACCACTGATTCATGCATATTGCCAACTTTGAAGTTGATCTCGTTCAAGCAGTGTTGAATACTGTAGTATATCAAATGTTAATGGCGGAGCTCTCGCGCGCGAAGCGCATGTAGCGGAGCACCATGAGTAAGAAAATGTGGTAATGTACCCATCCGAGAAAATTTGGTAATCACGTGACCGTACGCCCGACTGTCCGTCCGCGCCACAAGCATACCCATGTTACACAGGAAAAAATAACAGATTCCCATTTTTGGATATTTTAGGGTATTTAAAGAATACCCACAAAAATCCCAAATTTGGAAGAGTGAGACAAGTCCCAATCAGGGAACTTGGTTGGGAATTCCCTGATTGGGACTTGTCTCACTTTGCCAAATTTGGGATTTTTATGGGTATTCTTTAAATACCCTAAAATATCCAAAAATGGGAATCCGTTTTTTTTTCCTGTGTTAAATAATTCAATCAACAGGTATGGCAACCCAAATGCAATTCGAGGTTATTTTGGCGGGAAATCGCATAGCCACCCGCGTCTTGTAAAGCAGGGGCAGCTAAAGAGTCAGTAAAGACGAAACCGGAAAGCGAAAATTGTTTCTGAATCCGTGTTTTTTTAAAGTATTAAGCTTCGATTAATGGTCATGTCCACAAATTTGAGATATAGAGCAAGAGAAAGACAGAGAAAAAGAGAAAAAGGGGCAGGCCAGCGAAACTCAAAGAGAAAAAGAGCAAGATAGATCTAGAGCGAGAGATAAAAAGTAAAGGAGACATTTTTTTGTTGGACATAGAACAACATGAAAATTTTGTAGCGGCGGTAACAATGCTAGCGGCCACCAATGCAAGGAGAAAATGAGCGACAGTTAAAAAAAAGTAAACGAGAACACGTACGACATTTTCTCCATAAAAACGTTTCTGGAAGTTTCACGTTGTAGTCGTGCAAAACAACGGCAAAGAAATGTACAAAAAAAGTGTGCTGCACATGCAAAGTTCCTTTTTTGCTAATTAGGCCTATTGTTGTTTTTTACCGTTCTCCGATGTTACCTTCGCCGCTTAGCATTACACGATTTTATATTTTGTTTGAACAAACTATAAATATTCATGACAGCTTCGCTTTTAGCCCTGGCTAAGTCTATATATTAGTTTATACCAACGTTCTTGTAAACAGTACTGTGATGTAGCAGTTCATGCAATGTGTTACTCTATTATTAATCCATGTGGATACTGGACTTCAGGAAGTTTATCTGCCCTTGCTAGTAATAGGAATACACTGTACATTGTGATGGGTGTGAAAAGACATATTATGCCAGTTAATCTTCCTGAAAGTGAGAGTATCAGTGAAACTGAGATAAACCCTACTGTTTACGCTGTAGGCAATGGTGTCCTATGTTGCAACTTGGCTGAGAGCAAATCTGTGTTGAAGATGTGCATTTCAAAACATTGTCATGAAGTGACAGGATTTTTGTTGTGCATTGGAACATACTGTATAATCTGTGTACTTCAGCAAAGAAGTAGAGTAAAGGATTTATCTTTTCTTGTGGGATATGATGACAGTTAGGTGAAATAAGATTTGTTAAAAGTATCAAAGGCATACAGTCATTAGTTGAAGAAATTTGTAAAATTACACGAAGCAAGTCAAATTGTCAAAGACTACAATATGAAAGACACTTTATATTATGCAAAATTGAAAGCAGCGAAAGGAAAAAGATGGCGAGGAAACACAGGTATAGTTCATTTGAGTATTGTGAGATGGAACCTCTTAAAAAGAAACATTTAGTGTCAAGGAGAAAAGAAAACAGGCAGATCGGGGTATAGATTTTTGCATTGAACAGTATAAAAATAAAATAAGAAAAGGTCCCTGTTATATATGTTGTTTCAAATCGATTACTTAATAAGAGATCAGTTCACATTTTTGGCAAAAGTAAATATTTGTGTCAAAATTTTTTCAGTGTCCAGTAAACAGTATGTTTGCAAAACATGTCACTTAGTACAGACATTTTCTATCAACACCTCAGTGCCACTATAAACAGAGTTTGACTCTATTACCAACATCCAGTAAAAACGACCCCATGTAGAAACCCAGCAACTACCTCACAAACTACACCCACTATCTTACCAATCAACTTCCAAGATAACCCCACGCCTACTACTTCACACATCTCAACTACCCCTCAAATATACAATTATACCACTGCACTACCCACATATCCCTCATACCCATAACAAACGTCACGTACGCTTAATACAACCACGCCCAAATATACGCTCCCACAGCTTCTTGTTTAATTTCGAAACGACCATGATATCAGTTCTTCATAAAGAACTAGAATACAAAGTGGAAAAGCTCAAGTACAAGAAGTTTTAGGTCATGTGGCTGAGGATCAGAATCAAATCTGAACTTCCAGTTGGTAAATAAATCATCCTGGATCAGTCCACATGACATTTTACAGTCGTGATTGATTAATACAGTCTATCATATCATTTATTAGTGAAGAATAGTTAAGGGAGGGGGGTTAATAGAGAGGGGGGCTTATTAACTGTCTTCTCCTGAAAAGTGGGCGGGGGGGGCTTGTTAGAGGGAGGGGGCTTATTTGAAAGGGGGAGATTAATAGAGGATTTATGGTAACTTTCTATGACACAGACTCTTGGTGCTGGTCCCATTGGTGTCCATGATCTTAGAGAGAGTTATCTGTTACCTTTTCCAAATATTAAGATAAAGGTACATCATGTAATCCAATCACTTATTTCATTCCAGCGTAATATCCAAGAGCGTGATGGAGGTCGAGAGTCTCCCAGGTTAACACCTGAATCTGATCTCTCTTCTTAGGCTGCAGTTGTTGCTCCAGTTCAAGAGCTAACAGAGGAAGACATGAGGAAGAAATCAACTGCCACTATTGAGGAATACCTCATCATCAAGGATATGTCGGTATGTTTGAGAGATCACTGTCCATTTTAAGAGAAACATCAGAGTTTCTCAAGATTTTAGCAATATGATAATAGCTCTTAAAAAGAAATATACCTTTTCAAATGTAACTGAACCTTTCAGACACACTTAACGTAAGGTCAGTGCCCTAACTCACCATCATAATGATGTTAAGATGTCTTTTATGATTAGGAAGTAGCTGTGTGCCTGTCACCATCAGTTCATTATGTCTTTGTGGATGAAATTCTTAACCATACCATGGAGAAGAAAGCATCAGACAGGAATGCATCGGGCAGGCTTCTGCATTTCCTGCTACGCGATGGTGTTCTCACAGCTCAGCAGTATTTGCAGGGGTAAGAGTGGATTTCTGATAATATCAGAATTATTCTGATGTATGTGCAACTCTGAAAGAAGTCCTCCAGTTTTACAAACATTTTTCACCCAAAGTCTTCAGTACACATGTATTGATTTTAATATGACACCAGAGAATCCATCTGTAGATTCTACATTAACCCCACCTTTTTTAACTCAGTATAAGCACCCCCTAGCTTTGATTTGAATGAACACTAGCCAGAATTTCTTTCATGGACTAAAAAGTGAAAGCTTAAGTGTACAACATGACAGGAGAGTGTTTTTTCAAAATAATGCCTAAATGGGGTTCCAGAAAAGAACCTCATAACTTCGTGGCAACTAAACCCATTCTCTTGCTGTACATGTAGTGTTGAAGTATAATATATAGGTGCCTCACTTCTCCTTAATTCTATGTGTACTTAGCTATAACCTTGTCAAGATCCTAAATCTTACTGGATGTTTCAATGAAGACCGGTTGCATTTGTTATTCAACCACATTTGATATGATATATCCGCAAATTAATGTTATTTGAAGCAGTCTTATAATCTTCTATTAAAGAGACATTCTCAGGACTATTCCTAGGTGTTTGCTTGTAAGAAGTTTAAGTGGTGAAACTGCCAGGCTGACGGCAGTTTGTTGCCTGTTCATGTGACATTTCCTTCTATTGAAGGTTTCCATTACAGATTTACCAGACGTTTGATTGTGAAATGAAATTGCATAATTTTTTCAGTTTCAAGCTACTTGTTTAGTTTGGTGTCACTCAATTGCAATAATCTGAAATTATAACAATACATTAAGCCAAGACACCTTAGTATGATTTAGACTTAACAATAAGACTGTCAGTTTGAGTCGGTTACTTTTACTGATAGAAACGAGAACGAGTAGTCCTTATAATTGTTTAGTGGAAATGAACTGCATGCTGTTCCTTCAATTCTGTAGTAATGTTTGGGTAGACTTTCATACACTGGGATCCATGGTTTTAAATGGCACTGTTATTCATATTGTCATAGACTGACATCTATTGTTATCTTTCCTTTGTTACTTGCTTTGAAGACAACCCCAAGTTTTGATGAAAACTTGTAAAAAATAAGCATTTTTACCACAACGTTAATTAACAGATTCTTTTTTTTTGTGACAATAAAAAAAGATTTGTACTTTTACCTCTGAAAATGTTAATTTTTTATTTTGTTAGAGAGCATCATTTATTATTTTTTGGTTAATATGTTTTTCATGAAGTTTTTGTGCCTTTTTTCTTTCAGGCTTGGGCAACTCCTTGAATATGCTGAAGACATAGAAATAGACATTCCACAGCTCTGGAATTACCTTCGAGAGCTCTTGGGTCCAACTGCCTTTGATGGATATATTGACCTCAATGAATTATTTAAATGTATACTAAAATATGTGTCAAAACACAAGGCTGCAAAACTCTTTGCCTATATGCTGCAAACAGCCACAATTGATACGGTGAGTTGACTATAGATTGTGTTGTTATAAGAAGTTGAAGCCTGTGTTACCTCTTCAGTAGCTAACGTGTAGTGCGTCTTACAGACCATTACACTTTTGATTTGTTCAGTTAATTTAGTGTTAATCATATTCTTTATTTCTTGATCTAGAGTCGGGAAGATTTGTCGGCTATTTTAAATAGATATGATGTGTCATTATATGCCTTCTTTGAGAAACAAGCAGAAGCCAAGCAATTTGCAGAGGATGAGGTACATAAAACAAAACCAAAAGTCTAATACTCCTAGACTATGCCAGGTGCATATAAGGATCATAACAGGTTTACATGAAAGACCTTTAAAGAAATTTTATTTGTTTTACTTTTAACCCTGACAGTTAAGGTGATTCCCTGGTTTTGCACTGCGCATCTCTTACTGCGCATAACAAGACGGCCTCCGTAAAAAAAAGCATGGGAAGTAACATTACTAAAATGAAGTTGACCGAAGAGAAACGCTATTACAATTTTTGCTTGCGGTTGTTTCTTTCCGAGGTGAGACTCAATGAGGTGGGAATGTGCATAACGTAAGCAGTACGCGTGTTGCTGAGTTCGACTTCCTCACGGAGAACCTCGATAGTGGATGTTTAATTTGTGCTTATTCACTTTGATTTTCATTTAAACGCTTTCTTTATCACATTGTGTCCTAAATGTGATATCTCGATGTAAATTCTGTAAAAACGGATTTTTTAATACTTTCTTCCCCCTTTCGCATACATTCTATTTTGAAACTCGCCCCAGTCCTCTCTCAAAAATCAAGGAAAATGCATTTGGTGCGCACTTTCTGCAGCTCTACCGCAAAAACGAGTACGGTGACCCCCATTTTTCATTTCATGATTTTAATAAGGACAGTGCTTCCTTTCGGTGAGAAAAAAATTGGTACAAATCTATGTTCAGTTTTTTGGCAATTTTACTAAATTGTCGAATAGCGCGTGTCCAATTTAATTCTACTTTGGAGCGTAAAGAAAAAGCAAGGACATTAAAAGGCATTTTTCTAGTACGTAAGTGGATAAACAATACATTAAAGTCAAATTCTGTGCGATACCACATGGATGGTTTATTTACCAACTGGAACTTCGGATTTGATTCTGATCCTCAGTCACATGACCTAAAACGTCTTGTACTTGAGCTTTTCCACTTTGTATTCTAGTTCTTTATGAAGAACTGATACCATTGAAAAAATCTTTCTTTTTTTCTAGTTTTGGGCTGCGCGCGGTTTTTGTCAAAGGGTCCAAAATAGCCTGCCTGGCAAGCGTTCGAAAGGGAAGGGAAGGGAATTAGGGTGCGAGACCACGCGCGAGGGAGGAGGGAGGAGGGGAACGCCTGCAAGGAAGCCATTGTTTTCGCCATCCCGCCTACTAATTAAAAAAATGACAAAAATAACGCAACTGTGAATGACTAGCTGTCAAATAAGTCTATCCGCGATGCACGTACTCTAGTCGTCTTTCTCGCACTGTTTTTCTTTTGTTTTCCTAAACCAAGAAATCTAAAGTACAGGTACTATAAAAAAAATTCAAGTGCTGTCGTCCATTGAAGGAATCTTCCTTGAACGTTGCAACAACGCGTGCCGAGTTACATAAAATCCAGCATAAATCTTTTCAAGTTGTTGCTGAAGGAAGCGGGCTGGAAAACCATTGAATAAGAAATGTTGCGGCTCTTCGCAACTTACATACAATGTTTGTCCAAGAAAAATTAAAAACACTTTGCTGACTCTCGAATTGGATCCAGCAAAGCATACAAAAGAACGATGGTAGCGCGGAAAGAATTGCTTAACTTCGAAGATGTACAAGAAAGCTGCAATCACTTATTTAAGTAAGTTCCTGGCGGCTTTATAACGTCTATAACCAGCAAGAAGTCCTCCAACCAAAAACCGTTAAGGATTATAGATCGTTTCGTCTTCAATGATCAGGTCGTTTATAAAGCATAGCCTGAGCGGTAGGCGTTTGAGGTCGAACAGCAGGTAACAAGCACAAAGACCGCATGATTTTTCCTCTCTTTCTTCTGGTGAGTAAAAACAAGCCGTTGGGAGATGACACTCCTTAAAACCAGCTGTCAGTAAAACTCATCTAGCTGACAGCTCTTTCCCTTTGAACGGTACTTTTAACTGCTTTCTTCTATTCTCCTTTGAAGTTGAAATTGATGTCTCCAGTTTCTAATTCTAACGATGAATTCCCTACAAAAATCTCACCACGCTTCACTTACAGCATATAATGATTGCTGAAAGATCGATTAAGTTACTCAGTAGCGTGATGTTGATTTCAACCAATCAGATAAAGATATTAAGGCTGTGATTGACTTGTTTTGAAGACTAATCAATCAGGATTTTAACATTCGCCTGGTCGATGTTAAAAACGAGAAAAACAATGGTCTCCTGGCAGGCGTTTCCTTCCCTCCCTCCTCGCGCGCCCCCTCCCGTTTCTCTCGCGCCTAAAACTCCCTTTCCCATCCCTTTCAAACGCCTGCCACGCAGGCTAGGTCCAAAGTAGTCGTATTTGTCAGCATTGTGACGTCAAAACGAGCACGGTGACCCCCACTTTTTATGACCTTTTTATCATCTTCTTGACTTGTTACATCAGTGTACCAAGTTTCATCTACAATCTATGTTAGGTTCTTTTACTGGGGAATCACCTTAATTCTTATGTTTGGTCACCGTTGGATGATGGTATTTTAATTTGTAATGTGTAACCCTTGTCAACTCTTACTACATAATTGCAGGAACTTCGATTAAAAATCGTTTAGGTTTCACCAAGGCAATTAAGAGTTTTCTATTTCAAGTTAAGGTGAGCTGGAAAGATCCTTTCGGCTTTTCTGTAATTTTGCTGGCCAGTGTTTAACCACCTTTGTAAATGACAGAGTGGGGAAAAAAAACTAGGAAAAATCTTGGCATTTACAGAAAGACAACTATGATAGGTATTGTCCATTTAATAGTTAAGTTTACTACACGAGTTTTTCCTCTTTTTTCCCATTCTTCCTTTACTGGTCAGTCTCCTTTTTTTTTTCTTTAGAATATCGAGTTTGCCCTTGGTCAAGGCAAGTCATCTCTGAATACTGGTTCATCTAATCAACATTCTGCTAGAATACAAGCAGAACTTAGGACTCTTATATCGCAGAGAAAAGCAAGAAATGATGAAGTGTTTAACTGGATTGATGTAAGTAAAATTACTTTTGATTATTTATTGAACAATGGAAGTGGTTTGATGACATATGTTTTTTAGGTATGTTTGTTTGTTTGCTTGTGTTAAAAGTTGAGGGACCAACAAGGTTCAAGCTGCTATAATCGATAAGTGACATCAAGGAGCAAGTGAGATTTAAGAGTGTAAAAATTACATAGCTTAAGAGCAACGACTGCCTTCATTGTTCTCCACATTTTATTGTCTGTTATCTTGGCTAATGACAGAGATGCCAACCTGGTGTGGAGACCTAAAATCTGGGAACTCTTTCTTTTGCGTTATTCCCAGATATCAACGACCAACCCCCACATCTTATTTCTTGTGTTATTTTTCTCTGCAGAGAAATGTTTCCTCTGAAGATGTAAAGGCGCCTCCATTTATTAGGGCCTTGGTAACAGTTGTTTGTGAAGGGGCAATGGAGAGAGGTAATTTTATCGATAAACTTCCCTTTCTTTGCATCCTGTTTCGCAACTCTTTATTATTTGTCACATCACGTTTTACTGGTCCCTTTTTCTTAACACGGGCTCCATATTCCTTGTTGAAGGTCCATTTTGCACTATGTAGGCTGGTTTTCAGTTTAGAATTTAGCTTTTTTATTATAACACAAATTTTTCCCATGCCAAGCTCATGCTAGATTACAAGTTTACTGGTAACCCAGTAGTTGACATTGTCGTCCACAAACCAGTTCAGAAACAAGTACTATAAGTAAAAATACTAAGTGAGAAATAGAATCCCATCTGACCGGAGAGAGACAAACAAGTTGGCTGTTTACAGCTGTGGCCGAGGGGTTGAATTCAGGGCTACCTAGAACCAAATCCATCCAGTGATTAGGGTGGGTATTAAACTCAGGACTTATAAGTCCAGCTCTCTAACCGCTAGTCCACAGTGAACCCAGGGAGTAGCGGTTGCCCATGGCTAAAGTGATGGGGGAATTTTTGTTAGATTTTTAAGTTCATGGAAAAGGAGTGCACATTCCCTCTCTGAATGGCTCGTATGCAGCGGTAAAACTGTCTCATGTAATGCAGTCGATAACATCTCATTTAACATTAAAGCAGTTATGTCACGCTATTTGCTATCCTTTCAAAAATGCTACTAACATGACTTGTCTTCGCGTCAATTGAATTCCAAACATAATGACCTAGTTCTTTTATGTGATACTCTATTGAGACTATATGGATTAAAACACAGTTTTTTCAAAGTTAAAATTTATGCCTGCACAAATCACCATAAAACTATTATGGTTAGTGCTCTCTAATGAAACTTGTTATACATCTTCTTCTTAACTGTACAAGAGCATTTATAGTAACGGCGCTAAGCAATGACTTAAGCACTGCAGAATTGAACTAACACAGCAATGTCCTCGTGACGTATTCCCTTTTAGAGTGGTTCACATATTTGTTTTCCTTCTTTATCAGAAGATGGAGACGTTTGCAAATGTAACATTAATATCCTGAAGAAGAGGAAGCCTCTTCTTCAAAAATACATTGATGACAACGCTAGTCTGGAAATCCATGCTGTTTACGCAGTCCAGGCACTTTTCGTTCAGCTGGATCATCCTCCAAGTAAGAATAATTAATGGGCTAAATTCTCGTTACTTCTACACACAGTTCTTATGAAAGTGACGGGAAGTTATAGTTATGTCGAGAATCATAAATGTTGACTAGTAATTCAAGAGAAAATCTGGTTGCGAGTTAGAACAACTGGACCTTGATGTCAAGCAAGGTCAAGCGTACCCCAAAGATTCCATCAACTAAGTGTTGTGAAAGTTGAATGTGTTAGTAGTTGTAGCCGGTTTCAGGCTCCAAGACTAACGGATTTGTTGTTTTTTTCTGTAGAATTTATAAGAGCACTCTTGACCATCCTCTTCACCGTCTTCATGGATGATGTACTCCTTCCTTGAAAACCGCATTTGTCAGACATCTAAAAATCTGAAAACAGTCACTAATGCGGCTGATTTTGTAGCCCAAATAAACAGGTCTTGTTGAAAGTAGATTTATCCAACCGATAAAGGAGCAGTGTTGGTTTATTCTACTCTTAAATGAAGCAATCAGGGTGCATCTGACTGAAACCTGTTTGTTCTTTAAAACAAACTAATTAACAGACAAAGTTAAAGATAGTTCGTCACATTGTCTCACATACACGTTGCACAACCCTGTAAGTCATCCACTGTTATGAGCATCGTCGAGGTGGACCACGAACACTCTAGGCTTGAAGCAGTTTGGCTTGGCTTGTGGTGTAAAGGACTTTCGGTCATATAAACGTTATTTTGTCAAAATTCATGTTAATTTGTCTCTCCTTTTCTGTATGCAGGTTTTCTCAAATCCTATTTTGATAGTTTATATGATGAAGAGATTATCACAGAAGATTCTTTCAAAGCTTGGGAAAACAGCTCCGACGAAGAACCCGGCAAAGGTGTGACTGTTGCTGCCGCTTCCGAGTTTTTTCGCTGGCTCAAGAGTGCCCCAGAGGAGTCTGGGGAAGAGAGCTAACTCAAATGTGGTGGAAATGAATTACGAACACGCGAATTCAGCTTAACATAGAGAGGGGCTGGAATCCAGACGCCAGAGTGCTCCACCACGACAGAGCTGAATAACGTCTGCGCATGTGCAGAGACGGGAGAGGTCTGGGATCTAAACTAGTATGGTTTGCAAAAGGATTTTTAAAACATCCTCACATTTTGGCAATTTTTAAGGTGGATTCTGAATATTTAAGGTTCCCATTTAAAGTGAACGTAGATTATTTCATACTTTATTCAATTCTCGTTTATAGTTTTGTAATTTTTCTTATATTTTTTGCTATGAACAAGAGAAGATGCTCGTTCGAAGCAGCGAAGTAGAACAGTTCTTTCATTCGAATGTTTACATGTTCAAGCGTAAACAGACGTGAACGACGGCTTATCAACATGTGATCAGCCGGGCATCTCATATCAGTGTTAGCATTAAAGGAACATTTTGATATTTTTCTTTAGTTTTCCTTAAATGATCGACTATTAATTTCTGTTATTCCTCTCGCTTTGTTTCGCTAGGTTTCACTATAAGAACTGCAAGAACACAAAAAAAAATCACTGAGGTTTCTCTTCCACTATCCAGCTATTGCAATCAGATTTACTCTTAAAGTACATACTAGACTACAAATCTAGGCCACCAAAATTCCGTGCTGAATCTAAAAAGTTTTTTCAGTCTTGCTCTGGTACATGGAGCGTATCAAAAACCATCTTCTACAGTTGCTCAGTCTCTGAACAAGAGTAAGCCTAACCTGCCATTTTTAACTGTCACCGACTCATTTGTGAAACTGAAGTGTGTCAACCCGTCTTGGTATGTTAGACCATCGAAGTAATTCAAGCTAACTGTAATCCTTGAGTTAGCTTCATTTTATTGCCTTAATTTTGACTATAAAGAAATTAATTCATGATGCAAATAGATGCAAATAGTTGAGAATTGCGACTGCCAATAATCAACAGCTAACTTCTTTTTCAAGGTTTTTAACAGTATGAACATGTAGTGGGGCAGTTGTGTTCTTGAGTTTGGCTTCCTGATATCCTCCTCTTTCCCAGCCAACTGATAATGTCTCCAAAAGTAAAACTTTTTGTGTCTGTTAAAATTGTTTCCCAACTGTTGCCCAACTGATCGAGAATAATAAATAATCACTGAACCAATATAAGTGGGTCTTATTCAAGAAAAAAGTCTTCCAAATTCAGCTCAATGTAATTTCATTAAAATAATAAATTGATTTCGAGTGCATTTTACACATAGAGCTTACAAAGTGAAGTAGTTTTTTGGTGTTTTTTCCTTTATGAGAACCATAATAATTATTTATTTGTTTCTTTTAAGCTCTTTTAATATTAGAAATAATTTAACTAATGTACATATTTCCCCTTGCCAAAGAGAGAAATTACTGTTCATCTCAAATTACAAACTGTCTTCAAACTGACATTTAAATTAAAGAAGTGAGAACTAAAGGGGTAGCAATTTTACTATCAAGTGATGGCACGACCTGGAAGCTGTTAAATGAGATAACTGATTGATCAATAAGACCCTTTACCTAAGAGCCAAAGAAAAATCACATACCGTGAAGAGAGTGCAATGCAGAGTCTTATCAGAGGTCCAAACCCTCTTCACTCTCTAATAAAAGGTAGCCTTTATTATCATGGACCTTTGAAAGCTTGACCCATTCTTATCTCAGCTCACAAGAGCTATTTTATTGCATTTACCAGTATTAATACAACCACAATCAAAATTAATGTGAAAAGAGAAAATAGGTAAGTAACACAATCGATGGCTGCGGGCAAAAAAGTATCAATGACTTGAAGTTTTCTCAAAGCTTCATTACCAGGAGAAGCACAATCTGACTCTCAGTAAACTCTCTTTATTCCTTTTTTTAAAATTCTTTTTATTCTTTACTCTTTCTTAATTTTTCTCTTTGAAGTCTTGATTCTTCTTCTTCAGTCAAACCTGTTATAAATGGTAAACTTATAGTTAATACGAAAACTCACATGAAACTCAGTCAACTTGTGTTTTCTTTGCTCAAAACTTCACAAGCGTTAAACTTTAAAAGTGCAAAAAATTAAACAAATGAACAAGCTTAACTAACTTCTGCAGCTCGGCCAGTACCTTTTTGTTCTTGGACAAGCCAGTACACAAACAAAATTAAGTGCTGAAGCTTAGTGCAAGAAAAGGCTTCTTTGATCGCACTAACATTTGTGCATGTTTAAAAGCTCTATAACTAAGCATAAATTCATGTGTCTGATGGCAGCTGTGATGGCATCATTGCGCTCATTGCCCGCTTTCGTGCCACCAAGAAACGACTCACAAGAGTCATCGCTCGGCTATATTACAAAGATTTGCTCTTCTTCAAACGTATTAAGGTAATATAACATTAAAGTAAATCGTTTACGTACCATTGAAGAAAAGTCGCCAAAACTCCAGCAATGCTCTTTTTCTCTCAGTCATCTTCCTGATAAACCTTACGATCAAAACAATGAAAAACCTAGCCAAGAGAGGCAAAAGCGTTTTCCTTGATCCCTGGTTTACTTAAGATTCCTTAACGTATTCGCAGGATTTCTCCTTCGTGAGTTTATCAGGTCATTTTCACGTCACAAAGGTGCATCCCCCGTGCGGCTCAACATGCGGCAACGCTTGGTAAACAAGTGATGTCACGGACATGCGCAGTACATTTTTCAGCCCTGTCCTCATCCACGAGGAGGTATTTATGACGTATGCGAGGTCCTCCGTGTCAGAGTCTGCAGACGGAAATCGAGCGCCTGGGAATGGCGAAGAATGTCTGGTGTTTTGGTCTAAATGTAATTCTTGCTAGCAGGTCGGAATGCGAATACGCTTCTGATTTGCATAGTAATCTGCTTTGCTGATGATGGACACTTATCAGCTGTGCGGATGAACTGTACGGCATTTCAGCCCCGATAAGTGTCCAGCAGCGGTCAAAATGAAATAAATGTCAGCAGAACAGTTCTGCTGTGCACTTGTAAACTGTAAATACGTCAGACAGCATAACAAGACTGTAATAATTATTATGGAAAGGAAACAGAGAATCCATATTTTTTGCCACATAAAAGAAATTAATAAATTAATGTTTGAATGAACAACCAAGCATTCTGCGTTTGTGAAGCGCGGCATTTTATAAACCTAGTGTTCCTTTGATTCGACATTCACTCGGCACCAATTCAATCTTACGAAAATTAAGAAGCCAAGCCGTTCAAGACTTTGAATGGTCGAAAATTTGACTGGCGTGGTGTAAAGGCGTGGTTTTATGAGTGCGTGATAGATAGATAGCGTGATAGCTGGAAGACGCCATTGTGGATTTTCCTAGGGTTACAAATACACGTGTGTAAAAAAAGTAAAGGACTTTGGGCAAGTCAAAGGCTGGCCGGCATTGCAAGTAGACTAGTCTGCATTGCTGGTGTTTTAAGTTTCTAGGTGTTCGCAGTTACACGTGTGCACACGCAACCACTATGTTGAATTCTAGAAAGGAGAGGAGTTGGGGCAAGTCAAAGAGAGGTGGGAACTCTTTCACCCTAACTCCTACCCCAAGGGTTGATATTTCTTTTCCCCAGCCTTCCTCAGTGATAAAATCAAAGATGACGGCTACGGTACGTCGTACATAACTCTCTGCTCCGCCCTCTCCCCAGTGTCCCTGCGACACAAAGAGGCTTCTGCGGAGGAGAGAACGAACATAAACAAGGACAACAAGCGGCTTTTGCTCGCCCAAAAAATACGCCTCCAATACAGGGTAGAGATTATCTCTATTCAAACCTCTAAATCCGTGGATAAAACTCGATATAGTGTCACTATTCCAGTTAAATTCTTTGGCGAAACGTTTGCAGAGGGCGTCATTCTTGGATTTTTAAGTTATTAGTGGGCTGCCTATGGCAAAGTGCAATTGAAAAATCGAGGCCCTCGTCTGCGCAGAAAAAAAGGATTGGGAGACGGATCAATTTACGTTTCCCGTCCTCACTACGATGGGGCACCTTTTTAATTATTGGGGGGAGGGTGGGTCATTTCAAAGCAAAATCTTGAAAACAGACTTTTACCGAAAACTTATATTCTTGCGGGAGGGTATAAGTCCCATATTTAAACCTAAAACGTAGGAAAAATCCGATGTTACGACACGTACGAGAGTTTCCTTTAAAGTTTTTCTTTACTTTATCTTGAAGTTTAAACCTTTTAGTCACTACCGGGGGAGCTACTTCCCATACATCGTCTTAAATGAAATCTTAAGGATGTTCTCACAACTTGCAAAGCGATCAGCAAGGGTCTTGCCAGCGGATTTGAGTACTGATCATGCGCATTAAGTCAAAAACCACAGATCAACGGTCTTGAGGAAAAACAAAAACATGGTAGTCGAAGGCGGGACTGTTTCTCACTATTATATTTTGGTAATTCGCAAATTTATTGATTTTATGTCGCTTTTGGGACATAGTGTGTGGTTTTCTTTTTCTGTTAAACAATTTCCCTTTGCAGAGTTTGGAATATGCAACATATCTATGCTCCGTATAGCTGCTAAGAACCGCCGAAGAGTTGACAGAGCTATCGAGCAGTGTTTTGCTGCAAACCTTAGCAAAGTTAAAGTCGCTTCAAGGTACAGAGCTTTCAGTAGTAGTTGTGATTTGTTTTAGGATCGTTTTGAATTTTAACTTTGGATTCAAGGTGTTGACTGATCGAAATAAACGAAGTGAAATGTTAATTTTTATTCAGTTATGATATATAGAGCAGTAAGCTCATTTTAATAAAGCTCTCTTGAATATACTTGCTTCCGATAAATTTGACACTTGCTCCAGTAATTTTTATCAGCGTCAAGTTATCCTTGCCCGGCAAAAACGATGCAACCTATAAATAAATACATCGAGCGCGTTGCTGTTGGTTAAGATCTAGTACGGTTGCGTTTTAGTTTCCCCCGCATTTCAGTACCGAAAGACAAATACGATAAGCAAGAAAAACGAAGATGCATGATATGATTTTTTAAAATTTTTTAAGCATTTCTGATTTCCTCTGTCGGTTCGCTTCTTGCTTCTAAAAAGTCTGAAAATATTATTTTACTGTGGGAAAAACACTGTAATATTCCGCTGACCACCACGCTAAGTGACCGCTTTGCAAGTTGTGAGAACATCGTTTCTCGGTCCCAGACCTCGTCCCTCCCCCTGGTCACCACTCATGACAGTTTAGGACTAATTTAACCTAGACGATCATACTTCAAAATGACAGTACATATAATTGATCTCTATACATTCCATTCCACGGGATAGGAGTTGCTATACACTCAAGCTGGCAAAAGGTGTAATTATAATCTATAGGTTCCAAAATATTAAACCTCTGCATCGCACAGTCGGCACCCCAGTGAACCTCCATTTTTGGGGTCTTGTTTCAATTATTTTGTGAATTTTTCATTAGCAATTTCTAGTATCAAAAGCTCACTTTGTGGAATATTTCTTTGAATCAAAGATTTTTTCTTTCGGTCCTTCTCGCCGCGTGACGCATTTTTAGTATGCAGCTATATTTTGTGGGCTTATCTTTCCCCACTAGAGAGTGTGAGAATATTTTTGTCCTCAGTTGTCGAAAGCCAAGGAAGATGTCACGCAAAATATCCCATGATCGTACATGAGATAAATAAGGGTTACATTGAATGATGCATGATTTCATTGCAGATTTTCGGAGAGGAGGTGATTTCTTAAAATCTTATTGAGCAAAATGATCTCGTAAACGAGTTGCATTCAACCTGTGCATTTGTTCGCGTTCGAACCGTAAAAGGGACAGAGTCCAATATCTTCACGCGCAAACTGCGTGCGTGACAGTTATTTTCAAAACCCTTAGGTTAATTAGGTTAAATAGTTTCTCTCACCAAAGCGGCAAAGTCCAAAGCTTTCAC
>CALNXK010000015.1:3200000-3327500 GCA_942486035.1 Porites lobata
AGGGAGTTCGCCATCGAACTTGTGTGATTGCTGCGGAAAACGTTCTTCTTGTCTATCGCACAATTCACATTAGGAGCCCATATACGAGGAATGATCTTAAGGGAGGATAGTTCTAGTCAGTTTATGGGTCGTCAAAAACGCTAGTTACTCCCTTTTTTTACAATAATTACTTGCATTGCATTCTTTTATATTAAATAGGTATTTCATTATTGATAGTCATTGAAGTTGCTCCATTACTGTCTTTTTTTAAATACATTCCTTTTTTTACGTGAGACTCATTATCATGCTTTAACTTTTCTCGATCGACACATGTAGTGGTTTCTAGATTTGGCTTCTTATTTTATCATCAGTCACCGTATTTTCCCTTGCTTTTTTCTCGAGACCTCAAATTTTCCTGATTTCAAGACTATTGGCGAAAAAAACACGAAATTAAGATGTCGCAAAAAGTATGGGATAAGGTGTAATTAGTAAGGTCTTACTGTAAAGTATAGTTTAGTAAATATATGTCGAATAAAAGACACGTGTCAGTGTTTGTTATCAGTTTTGATGTGAGGAGCCTCATCCGGGCCAGCGCTTATAACGCTTCAAGTTCCAAGAGTGACCAACACCAATTTTTAAAAAAACAATATCAATACCCAATCAACAGAAAAGGTTATAGAAATAAGATGATCACCAAAGAAAAATGTTTTGACCATTTATGAAATTGTCTGAACTATTTCTTGACGGAAATGTATGGAGATCAATCTGGAGACTTCGTATGAGGATATTAGGAGTCGGCTTGCATGACTGTGTAAAGTAAGCCAAGCTCCTGTACACTATACTTATGCCCGGACATACGACGATTGCAATCGAGTGCAATGTTGCGCGTAACACAGTCTCACTTGACGGGCTACCGAACCCGTATGATAATTGGTTTTTAAAGAAAGCAGTTTAATAGGCCATTTGCACGATGGCGTCGTTTTACTACTACGACCAGAATCCTTTACGTTTTTCCTTTCATATTTTAATTTGGTAATCCCAGAGAAGTTTCAATAACAAAACCGCTAATTTGCACAAGAAAGCAAAACCCTGAAGGATTCTGGTCATAGTAGTAAAATGACGTCATAATGCAAATGGCCTATTAGAATGTGTAATTTGATTCGCAGAGGCGTAGATACCCGCAAGGACGTACACACGTGCCTACTTGAAAAAGGTCAGGGTAACTAACACAAAAGGCGGGCGAGGCAAAATGGGCCGAGGCAAACATCATGATGTTGTAGAGCCTTTGATGTATTTTACCTTTTGGATTGAATTGACTGGAGTTTCGGAGGATTCTTTTTATTGATTAGAAAAAGTAAACTTGTTTCAAACTCATACGACAAGCACTGTGAACGAAACTGTGACAAGGAGGTATAACGCGTAGATTATAAAGAAATATCTCGAGTCCATGCCTTCTGAAACCATTCGCCTCTTTAGAAAAGAGAAGGAAACTTGCAGAGTTAATCTTCACAAGGACTTCTGGGATCGTTTCTCGAGAAGGTGTAAACAAAACCTGGGATAGGGCATGGCCCACCCTATGGCCTACCCTATACACCGTATTCACAAATGGCGGACACGCGGGAAAAAACTGGTGCCAAGTCATGAAAGCGAGGCGTTGGAGGATAATCAAAAACTGCAAATGAAGACTTCCAGTGAACTTGTTGAGTGATTAGCACGGATTCCACCTAAAATCACTTGATGGACGTCTTTTTACAATTACGTGGGATGTCTTCAGCTTGTGGGACGTCTTCAGCTTTTAATGTTTAGAACTGATTTGCTGTTTGCAATCAAAAGGGACGTGGAATCCGTGCTAAACACTCCGCAAGTTCACTGAAAGTCTTCATTTGCAATTTTTGTTTATCCTCCGACGCCTCGCTTTCATGACTAGGCACCAGTTTTTCCCGCGTGTCCGCCATTTGTGAATACGGTGTATGGCCCACCCAAAATTTTGTAATTTTGCCAAAATAACAGGAAAAATACAAAATCAGTGCGAAAAGCCTCAACAAAGAAGAAGAAGTAAGCAGAAAGTTGACACATACGATACTAGGCATGTTACCAAACGTAAAACTGGGGTAAAAGTATGGAACCTATATTCTTTCTGACTAGAGCGAGATACTACTTCGATCGTCCTTTCGGGATGAAGTCGACATTACGTACTCCAATTCAAAGACAACACATGGAATGTCATCATTATTATTAGCACTCAGGTAATCGCTCAGGGTTATGTTTCGGAGAATAAAGAAAGCCGAAGAACAAAATATTGCAAAGAAGCGCTCTATAGCAACTGGTTTATTTGTAATTTGAGCTCTTATTTGGCTTTCGCTTTTAGAGTAGTCATCGATAAGGAGTCGAATAAAGCTTGCATTATGCCTCAATTGACCTAACGATAATTCCAAACGGTTATTGACGCTGTAGAATACAGAATCGTGACTATCAGAGTCAAAACTTGGTGAATGAAGTTGCCGGTGTAGAATCGTATTTACCCATACTCGCAATCGATTCCGTAAAACGTCAACGTCCAAGTCTTTCATGTTTTATCAATTTGTTACTGGTCCAAAGGGCACCGACGGCCAAATAAACGAAGTCCCGGAAAGAACAAAGAACATAATATTCGAAAGCGAATAATAATGGCATAAGCTAATAGAATAAGAAAAGTGAACAACAAAATTTGAAAGGAAATAGTAGGATTCACAACTACATGAGGGGACTGTACAATCAAATTATAGAAGTGGAAAACTGCATAACAGAATTCAAAAGCGAATAACAGAATTGGAAACTGAATTAAAGAATGCATAATGGCATAGTAAAATCAGAAAAGTGAATAACAGAATTCGAAAGGGAATAATAGGATTCGAAAATGCATAAAAGAATTCCTAAGAAAACTGAATAACAGCATAGGATAATGGCATAACAAAATTTGAAAGTTAATATTGGCAGAAATCACCCCTCAAACTAACCCATTCTCACATGGAAGGTGCCGCTGGGATCACCGACATAGTTTCCTTTCACATAACCTTGGCTAATTGCATGGGTAGAAATTTGACTTTCATTAGTCCTCCCAGTAATAGCCTGAGTGTCAGGCCATCCTAAGGGGCTAGGGGAGAGGAGATTTTTCTCAGGCTACTTTTTCGTTCTTGTTGAGCATCTTCGTCCCAGGGTTCATCCTCTTCCTCCGAAATGAGAGAGAAAAAGCACAGGTTGCCCAAGCTCGAAATATGAGCATCGGCGAACATAGGCATTGTTGCGTAACATTCGAAAGATAAGGATCTGTATGGGAAAAAAAATTATCGTTTCTGTAACCTACAAAAATGAAAGGATTTCAATAAAAAACAGCTTGCCTTACTTAAAATGTGTGTTTCGTCTCTCCTGTGTGGTCCACGGGCCAATTTATTTCCGTTTTATGGGTTTTTATATAAACGGTTTTCTCTCTATATAAATGATATAAAGGTTTAACTTAAACCTTTATAAAACCGTTGATATAAAAACCCATAAAACGGCCATAAATCGGCCCGTGGACCACACAGGAGAGACGTAACACACATTTTAAGGTAAGCTGTTTTTATTGAAATCCTTTCATTTTTGTAGGTTACATGGAACGATAGTTTTTTTCCCATACAAATCATTATATTTCGAATGTTACGCAACAATGCCGATGTTCGCTGATGCTCATATTTCGAGCTTGGGCTACCTGTGGAAAAACTCTGGGTTCGAGCTACAATGGTTACTACTTGGTGTAAGCCCCACGATCAGAACATTCGTGTTACATGTACATGGACGACTTCTGGAGTTACACTGCACCAGCGACAGCTTCCTTATTCACTTATTCTAGAGGTAAGTTGTTTTATCACATTGGAATTAGTATTTTCCTCTGTCTTTTTGACGTGAAGCTTCTGAAGACACCGAAAGCCAAACACGCTGGTCAAACCATAGTAATGAACAGTAACAAGACGTGTCCTCCTGCTTAACCACTCACAGTTGAAGGCAGGAGGGGTATTTTAGCTTATTTTGCAGAACGCCGAACGCCGAATGCAGAACAAGGAATGACTCTGCGTTTAGTGAATCAGGTTCCATGTAGGATCATTATACTGGCAAAACTGATCTGAAACTTGATTCACTCAGTTTCCTAACCCTTTTATGACCAAACTTCAGAGTCATTCGGCGTTTTGCGCTCCGCAAAATACCCCTGCCACCTTGAAGACCAAATACAACTCTTAGTGCAGCGAAACTTAACTGACAAAAGCGCTAAACTAGGTGAGATTTCCGTATCACCTTATTCATTTATTATGCCTGCACAAATTTCACACTACTTTTATGATGCAGTCCCATACCCCTGGCATTTGTTAAGTGTTAAGTGCAATGTTTCACTGGTGGTGCATTTGTCCTCAAAGGTCTGCCCGAGGGTGGGGAATTTGTCATTTATGAATTTCTTGTTTTCTGCTACTTTAAACAAGGAAAATCAAAATACAGTATTATTAAGATTTAGTATCTCAGAGCTCTGTGTATTGAAGTATTATTTGCCTTTACTGAACACTAACCAGACAACAGTGATTTTACCTGAGGAAGGGGCATTTGCACACCTATTTATGCCCTACAATTGAGTTTTTGCATTAATTATATATCTATTAAATATTGTCAGCAAAGCTATTGTCCTTTAATTTTCATCAACTGTCCAGTAAGGATTAAATTATAGATCTAAACATTAACTAATCTATCTTGATTAAAGGGATCAAAAAGCTAACAAGAAGTGAGATGCTAAAAAAGTTATGCTGCGAAATTCAAGCATCACATGGTCTGAATTGACTATCACTGTTAAGCCCAAAAAGTCAAAAAAAAAAGAACTTTTCTTTCTTTTGGCAAGAGTAGCAAGTCGTTAAAGCACTGCTCTCACTACAGTACGATTGACATGGCAGTAGTTCCCGAATGGTTCTAAAAACTGCATGTAAAGCCATAGTAGCATACAGTAGCCATATTATGCATGTTTGCTGTGAGCAGTTGGCTTCTCATCAATGTTTATTTAAAGTTTAGGACTGCAAAGGCAGAGTTGGAAAGAACGCCATTAGTTGAATGATTTTGATTAAGGTTAAACTTTACAAGCCATGATATTGCTAGTTTTTATTAATTCAAACCTTTGCTGCCACATACTTCAGTCAACACCGCGGCAAAACGTCTACGCATGCGCCAGGTTAAGCATTTCCGGTCTCTTTTTCAGTCACACTTTCCAGTCAGATCAAAGTCTCCCGCGCGCTCTCGGCTTCATTCTGTGTGCAGCTTGTGGTTCAGTTGTTCTGCTTTATGCTGCTCGTGTTTTTGACTATTTTGTAGTTATTGAAATTGCTTTTATGGATAACCAGGCACAGATCACTGAAACAATTAGTCAATTAGATCCAGAAAAGGTAAGATGATAATAACTCAGTGTGTAATTTTGGCTAGAGCGTCAGGTAAACTGATTTTCATTCACGAAAATAAAGTTTTTGACTGTTATTTTTCACTTAACCTGGCTGAAACTAAGACATAAAATTAAAACGTTATCATTGCAAGCTTGTGTATTGTAGTTCTAATTTTCAGTTCTTCAGCTTCTCAGTCTACATGTGTTAAAGCCGATTCAAACTTTATTTGGAAAACGACAACACACAATCGCTTTGTAGTTTTGTTTACAAGTGGGTTTTACCGTGTTTTAAAACGAAACTCTTCTGGGTTGATTGCCATGAAACATAAGCTTAATTATACTGTTGAGCCGGTTGGCAGGAAGTTGACAACTCTATTTATTTTTTTTTCCATTCTCAGAATCAGAGAGCGAAAGCTGGTTCAGTGGCTTTTAGAAGTCGAACTTTTCATGCCATGTATTTAGCAGCTAGAAGTTTCGTGTTTGCATGAGATGCAGCTGAGCCGCACAGTCTGAAATTATTGAAGTCTTCAACAAAAGAACAACCATGTGAAAGAATTAAATAGGCATTTTCTTGAATGAAAGTCATTTATAGGCATGTTTAGTTTCCCGGTGACTGCAGTCATCAAAGTCAAGGTTGTTATTAAATCCCGCCCATCTTTTGTTTTGAGTTCTTGTTTTCTCTGATAATGAAACAAATTATTGAACGGACTAAAATTTTATTTCCTGGTTTTAGTGTTTTTTATGATAATGATGACGTCTTTATTTTGGTTTCTTTCATAAGTATTGTTATTCTTTTCTTAGTTGTCGCCTTCTCCCAAATTAACTTATGCCAAACCAGTAGCTGCAAGAAAGCCAGTAAAAACAAATTCGTCTTGTCGAGCGCTCACGACCTGCAAACTTCAAACATCATTTTCACCGTTGGTGCAAACAGATAACCATGTGGTGTAAAAGTGTGAGAATAGAAAAATATATAAGCTTTCGAATGAAGTGATTTTTTTGGCCCCCTTTTTTGTCTGTTTCGCCCTTTTTGCTTTTAAACTTGGCGCGACGGCAAAGTTATGCTTACGCTATTGGTTTATATACTAGACCGGAAATAAAAAGCTAACCGGATATTAAATTTTGCGCTCATGCGCATTGCGTTTTGCCACGGTATTACTTCAGTCATGTGACCATTTTTTTTTTTACCATGATTATGCAAGAGTTTACAGGGTATGGTTTTCTGCTCTGGCCCCTTGAGGGTTAGTTATTAATTTATTATTTATTTATTTATTTATTTTGGAACAGGAAGTCAAATTTACACTTTCACTTACTATACTCAAGAAAACAGTCACTCAGTTGAGATATTGTTACCAATTTAAAACATTTGTATTAACTAACATGGGAGATACATAGATGTGTAAGACAAAAGAGCTGATAGACAGTTCTATGGCTTTTCAAATATAGCTTGAAATAATGCAGAATCTACAAATTGACTATGACACTGACTGATAAGGAGGAGCACCATTTGTTAATGGCTCGGTCAATTAATTTCAATGCCCATTCTCCCTCACTCCTAGGTATTTGTCGGGCATTTAGGTATTTGTCGGGTTTTCTGCACGGGCCCCTTGAGGCTTAGTTATTAGTTTATTTATTTTGGAACAGGGAGTCAAAATTTACACTTTCACTTACTATACCGATGAACACAGTCACTCAGTTGAGATATTGTTACAAATTATAATATTTGTATTAACTAACATGGGAGATACTTATATGTATAAGGCAAAAGGGCTGATAGACAGTTCTATGACTTATCAAATAAAGCTTGAAATAATGCAGAATCTACAAATTGACTATGACACTGACTGATTAGAAGGAGCATCATTTGTTAATGGCTCGGTCAATAATTTTTCAACTGTGCCCTTTCTCGTCACCCCTAGGTATTTGTCAGGCGTTTATCATTTTATCTTCAGAGAGGTGCAAATGTCCGACGGTGGGGGAAGCAGATTTGTATATGTAATAGGTCTGCATGCTGACCCATTTAGAAATAAGGTCTATTCTTATGGTGCCAAATTATTCTTTACAAGGCACAAACCTGATACTAGTCTTCTCTTTCACACTTTGGCATTTTTTAGTCAAGTATAAACTTAAATTAAAAGAAAACCCTTCAATGATATGGTGCTGCAGGTGAAAACCACCATTTCAATTACAAAGAAGAAAAAATGCAAATGCAAATACCTAATCGAAACAGGAAAATTATTGAAAATAATCATTTCATCATCACCTCAAACAATTTCCACAGTCTTTGTCTGCAACTGGGCAAAAAGATGTTTGTTTTGAATGCCAACATCTAAACACAATTATTAACCTAACAACATACTAAAGGAATATAAACTATACACAGCTGCAATTCCAGAAGGCTGGTTGCAAAATGTAAATATGAGTCCATAGTAGAGCAGACACACATGTATGTATTATTTTTAGTATAATTCCTTGGGGTAAAACCTAATGAAATTTTACTAGATGTGCCATGATTGCAAAATTGTGATTCACCTTTATATAATTTATTGAAAGTATATTGCACTTTAGTAAAATCCAACTAGTGGTCTATTACCAATGCTGCGTTCTGATTGGTTGAGCTACTTCTAGGCTATATGTTATAGCCCCCTAGTAGCAAAAAGCGCCAGCTTTTTGGCGGCAAAAAAGGATGAGAGCCTAGCTTTAACTAGCTAATTTTTTTTTAATTCTTGATATTTTTGACCAACTAGTTGTATTTTACTGAAACAATTATCATGGCTCTTGCCCTCATGGGCTATTGACTCAGAGTCCATTCAGGCTCGAGGAATAATTGTTAAATAGCCTGTCCAAGACCATGTACCTAGAATGTGATTTAAACCAGCATTACCATTGGAAATAGATTAGTAATACATGTATCCTGTCAAAACAAACATCCACGGCAAAATGACTGTACCAACTGTGATAATAAATTGAAGGTGAAAAAAAAAAGCATCGTCAAAGTGCTAATTTGAGCACAGAATATTATTTTATTTTGTGGCAACAAGACAGCTAGACTTTCATCATCACATTGTTTTCTTGGAAAAAGAACACATAGGGATTCAGCAAGATACTTTTTGTACTGCCGGGGATAACTCCAGCATGAGTATACTAGTTAATTAACATTATTATTGAATGAGGTTTTTGGGATACCCAGAATAATCAAGGTTGAGGTAAGGGTTATCAGAAAGACATGATTTGTAAGGAATCCCCCCCGCCCCCAGCTCCTCATGCTTAAATAATTTACTTTTTAGTGTATCAGTTTAATCATTTCGAGTCACGGTGTTTGTTAATTATGGGAATGGTGTGTTACCTTTGAAAAAACCTGTTAGAACTTTTAAGCATCTTATTTGAATTTTGACGTTTAGCACCCTAAGGGAGTGAGTGTAGTAACATCCTGATATTATATCTTTCTAGATGTGATAGGTTTTCGATCATGTATAGAGGAAGTTTGGCATGTCTTGTAAGAAGCGTATCACCTTACGTTATCAGAAGACAACAATTGATCTCGTGTCATCTTGGCAGGGCCTATGTATTTCAGTCTATATCTTCCTTAAGAGTTCTGAGACATTTTTCCTGTGACACTGCTAGTCAAGATGGTATTGTCACGGTACAAGCGGCAGAAGCTAAAGCCACTGGTAACAGACAAGAGACAATACTAAGTGAGATCCTTTCAATGGAGAAGGCCTTGGAGCTGCTTCAAGCCTACAATACTTACAAGGATGCAGGCGATATCATGATTCAAGCAAGTAGAATTGCAGTCCTACGCTGTATTGCATATATTGTACAGAGGGATGGTGCACAGAGGTTTGCCTTAAAAGCAGAAATTGATAAAGAATCGCAAGGAAATGAGAGTGTGTTTTTGGACTTGCTCGATAACATTTCCGAGCATATTTCCGAATCTAGTAACAGTGATCTAGCAAGTGTTATATGGTCTTTAGGCAAAATTGGTCCAGTTGCTGTTGGGTTTGAAAACCACTCCCTAGCACAAAGTTGCGACCAAGAGATTCGTTACAGGGACATTACTCTCTTCAGTACCAAGGACATAAATAAGATTTTGTCTGGACTCGCTTCTCTCGCTATGAGAAAAAGCAAGGTTTTTGCTGAATTGGAAAGGGCAATTGTTTCTAACAAAATAAAGATCTCAAGTTTTGAGAATCAAGGCCTGGTTGGAAGTCTGAGGTCTTTTTCTCAAACAGGAAATGGCTCCCTTAACTTGTTTGAACTTTATTGCAAGGACGTTTACTTCAGGGGGCATGGAGACATTTAAGCCTTTTGAACTATTCCAGCTGGTTTCATTATTTGCCAAGAAAGGTGTTAAGGCTGATGAACTGTTTTCTCACACAGAGCAGAAGGTGATCAAGATGGGAATCGAAAGCCTTAGTAACACTGATATTTTTTTGATACTTTGGACATTTGCCCACAAAAAATCGGACAGGCTTCATGACCAAGTTTTTAGTCATATGGACCAAGAGTTTGTCAATCATGGCATGAGTCGGTTTTTGCCTTTTTTGCTTTCAAACATTCTTTGGTGTTTTGTGAAGTCAGGGAAGCACAATGCAAACGTGTTTGATCTCATAAAAAAGGAACTCATGCTTCGTGATTTAAGCGCCTTTCGAAAGTATCTTCCGCAAATTTTGTGGTCATTTGCAGTTGCGGAAAAAGACTATGCTGAACTTTATGACAAAATCCTTGAGGAGTTCTCGTCCGTGGACTTGGAGAGTGTTAGCAACAAGGATCTGTGCACGTGTGCGTGGAGCTTTGGAAAACTTGGAATCACAAATGAGAACATCTATAGGAAAATTGAAAAAGAAGTTTTGAGCCGTGATCCCTCTGCTCTTAAATATCTCGATGTACAGAGGCTCCTGACTGGTTTTGCTCATGCCAAGGAAGGGAGCAGAGAGTTGTTTGAGTACTTAGAAGATGCGATTTTGGCGCTTAATGTTTCCTCCCTCAAGGCTGCAGAAATGTGTAATGTACTTTGGCCATTTACTGAAATGGGATATAAAACCCGGCATCTATTTGATGCTGTAGAGCAAGAAATCCTTCGCCGAGGTAAACAGCATTTCAAGGAAGGTCAGCTTGCAAGATTGAAAACCAGTTTTGAGGCTTTTGGACAGGGGTCACAAGAGTTGGTAAACTTGTTTAATCGTAGATAAAAAAAAAAGTTTGATAAGCAGTGTTCTTAAACAGTTGCAATTTTATAGCGAAAGTATATATCGCAAAGATTGTTCGATGCTTTTTGAGTAAACGACGCTGCCATCGCAAACCATATTGGCCGGTTTTTTGAGACATTTTCACAGATATCACTTTGAAACTTGATCGGACGTTTTCATGTTGTAATCCACGTACATGTATTCTTACCTCGATTTCATTCCTAGTGAGAATGTGCGCGACATACAGTGTAAGCACATGCGCAAAAGCAAGAAAAAATAGCATTCTTTACGGAACCCGACTTTTCCCGCCAAACTTGGCGCCAAAATTAATTAATAGCCATGTTTTTTAAACATAGTTTCTTCTGCTTTTGCGCCTGCGCGTGACACCTGATGGTTAACGCAAGTTTCGGTTTTAACGCACGTATGGTTTTGTGTTGTTAGTTAGTGCCGTGCTTAAGGGAATGCTGACTATGTACAGCCGTTATAAAACAATTATATCTTAATACAGCTCATATCATTGGAACTGGCTGGGGCCGTTTCTTGAAACCTTGGCTACAACATTAACTGGGTCCGAAAGGCAGTCTTTGGCTTTCCAGACCTTCGCTCTAATAGTATTAAAGGAAATGCTATGAAGTATCTGTTGACGACACATTTTGCCCTCTGGCCGAAAAGCTCCCTCGAGCACCCCGTTCTTCCCCTCGTCCGTTACCTCCAATCGCCTGCTACGAAGGCTTCCGCTACCGAGAAACGGGGCCTTAGGTGATAAGAATGACCCAGGAAGGTAATTAACTTCATTCAGCTTGTATACGAAGTCCAATAGTGAGCTTTTAAGTGCAATCTTTCAAGCCGTACTTTCAAATGGTGGTCTATATATTTTCAGTATTTTACAAAATGAAAATGAGGATTCAGTTTAATCTTCGAACTTTTATTTAGGCTGCTCCTAGATTGACAAAGCATAACCTCGCACTGGTTAGGCTATTTTAGGGAAAATAGCTCGCAAATCCTAGGGAAGAAGTACATGCAGTACATGTATATCACGGCGGTTGAACTGGGAAATATATAGCAAATTTAATTGTCTTGAACTGATAGTCGATGAATTAGAATTCTTACCTATCAAACAAACGATGTAGTAACAGTTATTTCCTTATGGTAGTCGGGCAGATGTAATACATGATTCATGCTTAAAAAAATCCGAGCGAAAGAAAAAGCAGTTAGTGGCGACACACCTTGACCTTTTACGGGTTGGTCAAACCGTCACCCTTTTGTTTGTTTGTTTTTTCGTTTTCTCTCTCTTTTTTTTTCACAGATGTCAGCGGAAATTATTCCACAAATCATCCCCAATTAGCTCTGGTGGCTCGTCGATCTAGACAGAGCTTGGAAATGTCGTGTCTTTAAATTTTTGGTGAAGTTTGATTTACGTTTTAAAATAACCATCGGTCAGGTTTAAATTATAGACTTAACAAAGGACTTAGACTTAACGACCGGGTACGCTCAGCATGACGCTTCAGGTGGGCTCAAATGCTTTTATTGTTGGTAAAGCTATTTTGCCGTCAAGCTGTACTCCATTGTCCACGCCGACACATGGATAAATCCATTGTTGCTTAAAGACGAGGTATTTTTTTTTTTTTTTTTTTACTTTGTTTTTGCACTTTTCTATTTGGATAAAGAGCTGTGGTTCCTCGACATTCATTTGCATTGCCTTGTTTACATTTTTCTTAATGTATCGATTAATTATATGATAATTTACTTTATTCTAAGAAATAGCTGCGACTCTGTAGAAGTCGCCTCCCTATTTGACTATTCGCCTTCTTTGTTTCTTTAGTAATTAGTTCTTTGTTTTTTTTCATTAATTTTTATTTATTTATTTTTCAGGCGACATGAATTGTCCAACGATTTTTTTTACACTATTTATTTCCGTGACATTAACTGTATCAAGTGTCCAGGACGAAATAATCAAAGAAGATGCAGAAAGTAACAAAGGTGAAGTTTAATAACAGTAAGCTTTGTATACTTAACAATTATTCTTTGAAATCGAGGCGAATAGTGGCTAAATATTTACCGAGGCGCGAAGCCGCTAGGTAAATATTCCTAAAGCCACTATTCACAGAGATTGAAAAAAATAATTGCTTTCGTATATGCACAAGAAGTGATCTCAACAAAATCAGAGAGGAAACCATTAGAAAGTACGATTTGATTGACGGATCAAATCACGCGAAAGTTTAATTAAAATAGATCTTTGCAGAATTTTCAAACATGGCAATTCACTAGTTTATCACTTCGCAAACAACAGCGTAATGGCTTAAAGGGAACCGTTAAAAGTTTGAATTGTTTCCTTAACTGAGAAGAAAAGTAGAGCTTTTTTGTTTTCTGTTGACTCGCTAAGTTTATAGCCAAAAGGGTTTGTTGTGTCGTTCTTCGCATGAAGTGCTGACAAAAATGGCGGCTCTGTTGCTCAAGGTAAGACGTTGTCTTCCTGTACCATTCTTTTTCCTATTTACTTGAAACGTAGAATTTTTGCAAACATTTGCTTTCAAATTTGTTTGTCGTAACTAAAATTTGATTTTTGGGCCAAATTTTCTTGTTAGGAAACGCTGAGTTCACGAAACGGCTTCTTCTACGCGAATAAACTGGAGTTGTAAACAATCCATGGAGCGCAAAACTCAGCTACAGTAAATGGAAAAACGCCGTTTTGAATCCTTCGAAGTCTTTTCTTGCCTTAAAAAAAGTCAACCCTAGGATTTTGTTGACTTTTAAAAGATCGTTCTCTAAAAAAATGGGAAAAACACCGAGCTCACACCTTATCCACTCGCTAGGAGGTGAATATTGTTGAATAGTCCGAGATAGCGAACCAATCAGTGATTTAGAAATCACCAAGATCACTGAGTGTCTATATACTAAAGTAAAATGTGGGTCAGAACAGCCTTACACAAATCAGCAAACTATTGTCCCGGTTACGGTTATTACAAAGATGAGTATTTTTGATAAATTGTGATAATTTTATGTACTTAGCTGAGCGCTTTTAAGTAGTTTGGCTTGTTCTTCGGTAATTTCTTGTCTTCTTACAAACGTTGAACACCTGGTTAGAACCAATTTAGCCTCGAACGTCTTAATATAGGAGAGAACTATTTCCTTTGATTTTAAGCTGATGTATGATCCCTTTTCCAAAGGGAAATGGATTTTCACGCACGATTCAGTTGTCTTCTGCCGCTGTTTATCATTCTTGAAAATTTAAGACGCCAGAACTTGTCAAATGTCTTCGAAAAAGAACAATCTTGATTCTGTTGTTTGTTATCTCACTGTGAAGTTAAGTTATTTGAATCATTCCGACCAACAAAAGACCCTCTTAACTGTATTTTCTTGCTCTCGTACTCTGAATTCAAACACGGGACATTTTTTAGTTGAATTTCCTCTCTTGACTCGAGGGTTTCTTTTACATTCTTCTTAATGTTTGCTTTTTAGCTGTTTCGACTGCCAGAAATCCCTCCATAAGGAATGCATGTGCTATTGGTATGTGGAAAAGCCAGGATACTTCTCCAAATGTGAAGATTCCACAGCCGACCTGGCTCCAAACGCCATCAATAGTACAGATTAAGAAAGGTATCACAGAAGCCGCCATGCTGATATTGAAACAAACAAACAAACAGACAACCACACACGCAAATAAGTACAGTATTATAATTATGTATATGATGTTAGCATTCAAAGGGAAAAGTCATTCTCAAATAAAAAAAAAATGTCTTTCGTCGGAGGGTAAATATAAAAAAGTCCACGATTTCTTCAGCCGATCGTTACCCATCACTTGCGTTGCTAACTGCTCGACTTTTTAGCTTGTTTCTGAATGTCGTTTGCACCGACAAATCCCTTTTATCGCCGTGGTCTATTTTCAACAACAGCTCAAAGTAGGATTGAATATATTTCTTTTTGCAAGTCCATCAACTCCGAACTTGTTTTCTTCTTTCTTTCTACGAAATTCCTTTAAACTGACAAACCCTTCAACGAAGGGGCTCCGTACGCGCGTAGTCCATAAGTTTTCTTGTACAAGGTATAATTCTTTTGTTAGCTTGGTAAAGCATACATATCCTTTAAAACTTCCTAATCTTAAGTTATTATTATTATTATTATTATTATTATTATTATTATTACCTCTTTATTAAACGACTGTCTTATGGTCTTAAGCTGTAGAATACCTTAATTTTCTTATTAACGCTTTTGTATATTTTTTTCTTAAATAATTTTAAGGTCACTATCGAGCCCTCGGTCGAGTCATTCATGTGGCAAACTTGAAAAACCAGCTGAAGACAGAACAAGGCTTGAATTTTGATCCCGCCAGAGCTGCTATTGACCTTACTGAACAACTGGAAATTCTTGCAGACACTCTTTATGTTAAGGTAGCGTTAGATCTCGGACTTAGCGTACATTATTTGAACCAAGAAATGGTTAAGAATTGTAATAATAATAATAATGATAATAATAATAATAATAATAATAATGATAATAATAATCTTTATTGAGATAACTTTTTCATACAAGAAGTATCTCATAATATTAAAAAATAAGGTACACACAATCAACGATAAAATTAAACGCTAAAATAAGTAAAAAAAACTATTAAAATGTACAAGATATCAACTAATATAAAATCATTGAATTAAAGATTTAAAAGAGCAAGCTTAAAAACATTCACATTCACGTCATCGAAAATGCCCAACAAAATGGCTACCATCTTGGATTTTGCCAGATATTATAAATTTATCACTTGACATGTTCATAAATTATGATTGAAATTTTATTTTTTTTACCGTTGTTAGCAGCCGACAAAAAGCTGAAAATACAATTTTGCAGAATATAGAAATATTACTCGTCAGAGGAAGGTTTGACCTAAAGATGTTTATATTGCTTATAGAAAAGAGTTTTTTTTCTTAGTTCTGGTAGTTGCCCGAAGTTTTTATGGAACAAAAGAATAAGCATCGCCATTACAGCTGCTATTTACTCCCGGCCTATAAAGTTTATGCAAGTAGCGAAGTGAAGTAAGAAAACTTGCTTTGTCTCAATAATTTCAACAGGGAGAAGTTTCCTTTTATGGAATTAAAAAAGTAAAAGTATTTGCAAGGGAAATTGTTGCTGCGAGTGGAAGTACGCTCGGTGTATTTACTCCTAATTGGAAACAGACGTTTTCACGCCCAGTTGCTACCGAAACAAACGGAGATGGAACCAAAGGAGAGGATGGCAAACATGGCGCAGACGGACCAAAAGGTAGGTGGGAAGCCTTTTTTAAAACTTTTGACTTGATTTCCTTACACACAGCTGGTTTCCTTGTAAACCAGGATCGGGGGTTGAGGGTTAAGGATTGGGGATCAGGATCGGGGATCGTGGATTGAATATCATTAACCATATGAAAAAACGTGTTAACCGAATTTCCAAAAATAAATTTGAAAAGACCAGAAAAGAGCGCAAATGAAGTGAAAATGGCTTGTGACTCACGTTTATGCGTGTAAAATAGGAACCTTCCTGTGAGCACAATGTTTTTGCTTGAGTGATTTTCATTTATAAATTGTTCGACTTCGTTCTGATAGCGTTCCCGGCGAGTTGTTCTTAGTCATTATACGTTTCTGGAAACTGCCAACCTACCCCTCCCCCAAGCAAACACTACCACTTACTTCTTACTTAGAGCAAAAGGTTGGCTTAAGGGAGGGGTAGGTGGCATGGGCAGTTTCCCAGAAACGTATATTGATCGTAGTTTTGTACACCGTGAGAGAGAGAATAGGATATTTTGGTAAGTTAAAAGAAAACAAGGGCATTTTTTCCCAGGACTTTCCACTTTTATAAGGAAATTCGCTGACGACACCATTATCTCTGAGCTGATTCCACTGTCCAGTCACAGTAATCTTCAACAACGTGTCGACCATATCAGCAATTGCTCTCAACAAAGTCTAACCAAATGCAAAGAAATGCTGACCCGTTTCAACAGAACTGATGATCTAATAACCGATCCCCGATCCTCGATATTGGTTTTCCACAAGGAAATCGAGACAGCAGGTGACAGCGAACAGCATACAGTAATTCGAAACGTAGTAAATTAAATTTTCAGTGCGCGCGCAGTAATTATGATTTATGGTCGCATTTTGCTTTTCGTTTTATTTTTCAGTGGTAATAATCTGTGACGTAATAACTGGAACCTTCGAAGTGACTTCTAAGGGAGGAGATGGACATAAAGGACAAGATGGGGGACCAGGTTCAGATGCAGCGGACAGCCACTCTGTTGTAGGTTGTTTACTTACAGACCCTCCCATGGTTTTTTAACTTTTGACACGGACTAGTTAGGGAAAATCTGTCGATGCCACTGGAAAGAACGCATCAAAGTTGGTAGAATTTTCAAGTTTGAAAGTGGTGTGCCTTAAGCAGCGAAGATATAGTTCCTGAAAGTTGCGAAAATTTATTGTCGTTTGTATGGTGGAGGGGGGGGAAGTTTTTTGTGTCCCTGGCCGCCATACAAACGTCTGTAAAATTTCGCGACTTTGAGGAGCCATATCTTTGTTAGTTTTCAACAAATCACTTCCAAACCTGGCACTTAGTTTTGCCAATTTAAACGCACTTTTTCCAGTGGAGTAGGCGGATTTCCCTAACCTGTTCATGTCAAAAGTTGAACGAAGCCGTGGAAGCATAAGAAAATCGTGGAGCATAAGAAAAAATAAACCATGTTTCCGGGGTGCAAACTCGCCTAAGTTATTCAGAGTTATATGCCACAAGCAATAAGTAAAAGGAATAGATTAATTATCAAGTCGTGAGAAAATAACGTACACAAGTTCTATAAATACAACAAAAATAATAAGTTATTGAAAAGAAAAGTAGCATATTAGAATATGTTGCAAGTTAAACAAAGTTTATCACAACAACCCACATATTAGTACCTGTTGATCTTGCTTGCCTAAACATGTTCTTGGACTTCTGGGTATTATAAAGTAGTGCATTTCTGCCGGGAGGTTCTTAATCCACAGGTTCTTTAATTATATGCGGGTGTTTGCTGTATTGTTAAATATTCTCTACCTTTAGTTGGTGCCACATTATATACCTGATTGAAAAAACGTTGTCGCTGAAGTATAAACCATGAACGATGAGGTTTCAAGGATTTATGGGTAGTAGGTTCATTAGCAAAGCAAATTCAAAGTTCTTTCGACAAAAGTTTACATTGTCACGAGATGCTCGTGCGGATGCAAATCCCTAGAGTATTTTGTTTAAGGCATGCTGTTGTCTTTTTTTTGTCTTCCAAGAACGTTTTTAGGTCCTATCTTATGATTTTCAAGTGTGCGTTAGCGATATGGCTACGCTCTTTAACTGTAGAAATCTCTTATGTGTCCATCACTGGTGAAGTTGTGAGTCGTAAATACTGGAAACCGTTTTACGTTTTTTGGAATGCATTGTCGCGAAAAGCTTCGTAAATGTAAACATTTTTGAGAAGAACTTTAAATTTACAATGCTAATAAAGTTCTACCCGTAAATCCATTAGGTCCCTTCGTTCATGGTTTATACCTTTCAAGCGACAACGTTTTTTCACTATCAGGTGTATACGAAAGTCAATTTCTTAAGCGTTCGGTTGCTTGTTGTGAATGGAAATTAATCAAGCATAATTATTTTCTTAGAGAGCTGATAAGGACAAGGGTAGATGTTCTAGTCGTAGATATAGATTCCCGCCTCGCGGGTTGAGAGACAAATGCAAAGGTCTATCCCAAAGGGCAGAACAAGGAGAGAGAGGAAAAGATGGAGGAAAAGGAGGGAATGCTGGAAAACCAGGTACCTTACACTGTGTCTTTTATGTTGATTGATTTATTAATAGCTTTCTTGTAAAATTATACCATGTTTCCCTTTGGCTGTTTTGTGATTTTGTTTGTCCGTTTTTGCTCGGGCCTCCGTGGGAAACACCGGAGCTTAAAAATGAGCTCGATTTTTTTTTCTGGCACAAATCGTCCTCTAGCGTCTGCAGCGCGTGCGCAAGATATAAGAATATAGTTCAGCGCACTGAAGTAGAGAACGTGGCTTCCTGTCTGAGGTGAGCAAAGTCATCTGTTTGGAATTGTTCTGTTTAAATAGAATAAAACAAAACCGGACTTACATGAAAGTTTACTCTAGAAGTAACAAGTCTTTTTTGGCATTTCTAGATTTTTATTACATTGCCCATTGACAAAAAAAGCCATTCTTTGACTTGGATTAAGAAACTTTAACTAACGAATGTGACCACGTAGGGCCACCTTTTTAACATAACAAAGAAAGGCACGTGACCTAAGTAGTTAACGTCTGGCAACAAAATCAACTGTCACGCGTATCTTTGAACTTGCAGTCTACATGTTTTGATAGTTACCGGGGAGTTACTTCTTAGGAATGGAACCCAACGAATGATGTCTTTACCATTCAAAATTTCACAATAAGTTACAACAAGGAAATGAACTATTCTTCCAAAAGTTCTCTTTATTAGGCCAAATGTCCCTTGGAAGACTGTTTGCGAGTAACGAAGGTTTATATTCATCTGCAGATTTATCGCAAGGCCTGTTGTCCCCATAACCTTTTCTCCACAATACTATTATGGCAGAATTGGCTCCGCAGTCGGTAGAGGATATGACTGCAGAGCGGGAGGTCGCAGGTTCGATCCTCGGGCCAGACCAATACTCAGGGTCTTAAAACACAGGTACCCAAGCTCACGAGTGAGAATCAGTGAATCGCTGTTGCGTAACAGAAATATTATAAGAGTTTGTATGGAGACTTAAGCGATCGTTATTTAGGGGTCACAATCTAATAGTAATAAAAATACATCAGAATTTCTTACCTTGTCTCCTTCTCTAAATTTGTGGTGTTTTCTTAGCATTTTTGGCCGTTTCAGGGCGATTCCAGCGATTTTTAGTTTTACCGTTGTTCACTCCAAATGGTTCAATCGCCGGCGTCCAGATTTAACCCAGGGCACGTTACAATCCGCCTGTAATTACTGCTTTTTCATTGGACAAAAGCGACCGCAGTGCGCGCATATTAGCTCGCCAAAACAACGACTCTCTTCCATCGAGAGCCATCGATGAAGCTTTGCTACGAAGTTCCGCGCACGGCCGTTGAAAATCTAACCTTAGCGACCCCAGCCTTGCGGTTCAAGTTACACGCACACACGGTGGGTGAGGGGACAATTTTCGCCAAAACAACAACTTTATCCCCTACTAGTGTAAAAAAACTGAAATGTTCTTCTCTGTAATCCTAAAGGTAACGGGGGCAATGCCGGCGGTATGACACTACGCTACAGAAAACAGATGGGACAGACAACATTAAAAACCTGTGGGGGAACTGGAGCTCAGCCAGCTCAAAATGGAAAAGGAGGAAAGGGTAAGACATTTCTGCATTTTTTTTTTGTTAGCGTTCAATTCCACGCCACCGTGGCTTACGTCATTGTGATGTGGAATTGAAGGCGGGAAATAGTTTTATTGTTATCGAATTGTTAGATGCCATTTGGCCTCAAAGTAACCAATGACTGTCCAATTTGATCTGTAATCGTGTATTCGTGATTAAGCAAATCGGATATTTGTTAATCACTTGTATATTTACAGGCGGAATTGGACGATACTCAGGCCTATTGGTAGTGGTAGTGGTAGTGGTAGAGGTAGGGGTATTGGTAGCGGTAATAGCAGTAGTTTGTTCACTGTCGAGAAATTAGATATTTCATCATCGCTAAGATTTAATTACTCCGCATGTACGTTTTGAAAGTTTTGCAAATGGCAAATTAAGACATGGTTAAAGACGCAACCAGTGCCTTAAGAAAATTATTACTTTGAACCTTAGGTGGCGAAGGCGGGCAGGGAGGACGTGGAGTAAAATGCGACTTAGGATCTTCGTATATGCGAGAGGGGGGAACGGAATATTTTTGCGAAGGAGAATACACTGAAAGAGCCCGTAAAGGAGATACCGGTAATAATGGAGCAGCAGGATCGAGTAAGATAATTTTAATTAGATTCAACATTGTCATTTAATTTCTGGCCAAACCAAGAATCGTTGTTGTAAACTAAAAGAAAATCTTCACCAAATAGTTAATTTTACATAATTGTATACGAAATAGGACAACATGCTGTACAATTTGGAAACAATTGGATGAAAAAAAAAATTCCGACGACAGCCCAAATTAAATTTGGCTGTCAGAAAAATTTTTTGAATTCAATTTTTTACAAATTGGACAAGCATGTAGTCCTCTCACCTATTAATCATATAGCTGGTTAGCTTATCTAGATTTGTTTATAATAAGCGTTTGACAGAAATTAAGAATATTGTACATTCAAACCGTCCGTAGTTAAAACAAAATCAGACAGCAAGATTTAAAAAAAAAAAAACAAGATTTATTCTAGTTTTCTGCCAACTTGCCATTCACAAGGCACAAACAACGAAACAACAATGCAACTACTTAATTTAAACAAGGAAACTGTTGAAAATAAACATTTAAACATCATTTCATACTATTTCCTCCATTTTCCATCGCGAACTAAAAACTTTTAAAAACGTTTATGTTCAGAACTGTCTGAAAATCTTCAGAACACTAACGCCTGTGGATCGATCTTCCACGTGTGCTTGTTCTTCGTTATTTTTCGATGCCAGTAGACTTTGTCAGCATCTGAACACATAAATGTTTGGTTGGAACACCGGCCAACATATCAGTGTTTTCTTAATCTTGTCCAATGTTTCAGTGGTTCTACATTTTCCAGGACCTTTAGTATTTGATACGCCACGAATGCGGGCTTGTTTCCAATACAAACTTTGGTCACACTTTTCCTTGTAACAAACAGTAGCATTTGGTGTCATACTGACGGCATTAATATATTCACAGCAACAAAAAAGTCAAAAGCCTTCCCCGACGAACCGCCGTCAGCTAACAACACTTTTCTGGCGCGTTGCCGGTCACAGTAACTTTGTGCTTACCGGCTATTTTGGATTGCCTTTCGTTTTCTGGCATTTGATTGGTTCAGACAAACTGTAGTAACTACATACGTATGTATTTAAATAGGTGTGTCGTTAATTATACTTTATTCTATTCGTTGAGTGTTGAATTCCGACCGACGTTTCGTGCAGGCCGTAAGGTTGAAGAGTGCATAGTTGAGCACACCAGATCAGAATGCCTCTCTAAGGGCCTGTTTACATTGAGATGGGGGACCCCAGGTAGGTGAGGTAACCCGCCTGTCCATATAATCTCTCATGATAGGTGGGGTGACCCGCCATGGTAGCCCGGTCTGCCAGACCGGGTTAACCCTCTCAGCCGGGGTCAGATTTTTCCATGTAAACGTTTCAAGGTGGCGTAACCCGCCTAGCCGGGGTCGGATTCGCGATACTGAATTCGCTCAAAATTCACTTTGGCGGTGGCTTTGCATCATTATTAAAGGTAACAATCGAAAGCCACAGCGCTGAAGGTTGCAGCAAGAGCAGCGAGTGTAGGAGAGCATTAATCACCAAAAAACGTGGTTTGCCAGCATTTTCTTGTTTACGTACTTAGCGACCATTCAGTAATCTTGAGAAAGTGTACCCCGGGATGGCGGGGTTGTAAGGTTGCATGTAAAGGAGGGATATTTTTTTACCCCACCTAAGCAGTTTACCTCACCTATCTGGGGTCCCCCACCTTCTTGTAAACAGGCCCTAATTTGAAGAATTATAATGTCTTTTTAATTTAAGCTACCAGGGAAAATAAAAAAAGTTGTATATAATTATATCCAACTCTAGCCTAAAATATTTAATTCAATCATAAAACATTACTTTCACTATTTTTGTTTTCTTTAAAGATTACTCTTGAACCAGGTGATAGCATTATATGTAGATGTTTACCTTAGTATTCAAGGCACCATTGTCACACTCGCACTGTTCGATTTTGGAAGAAAATCGTAATGACTTAATGAAACCTACGTGCGTTTATACTTACCTCTCGTCCCATGTAACGGAATCCAAGACAGTCTTGGACTCTGGATTCAACACCGTGGATTCCGGATTCTAGGTACTGGATTCCGGATTCTTCGTCAGTGGAACTTGGATTCCGGATTCCAATCTGGATTCCTTAAGCTATATCGCGGATTCCAATGCCCGGGATTCCGGATTCCACAAGATAAACTTCCCGGATTCTGGATTCCACAAGCAAAAATTTCCCGGATTCTGGAGTCCGCAATCCCTTACAGGGGGCGATACTTCTCTCTGAATAGGCCTCTTCCGAGTTCCAAAAACCCTCACTTTCAAAATGAGGCTAGGTGCACAACCTTTCTTGTGAAAATGAGTTTTATTTGCATGAGAATGAAAAATGATTTCCGTATCAAAGTCTGAGCACCTACCCTCGTTTTGAAACAGAGGCCCGGGGGAACTCGGAAATGGCCTATTAACTTTACGTAGAAGGCAACAACGAGGAAATATACCTGATATTGGCAAAGACTAACGGATTCAATTTTTACCGTAAAATTCCGAAAATCATGGCCCGGGGTTTATGTTTTTCAAGGGCCCTTTTTGAGTGGTTTATTTTTGGAGGGGCTTATCTACGGAGGGAAATTTACGTTTCAAATCGATTGGGCTCGCCTTATAGGCGGAAAGAAATTTACCGTTTTTGTTTTGTTTTTCTTTGAATTTGAGGGCATTTCCAAGTACAAGCGGGCTTATATTTGGAGGGGCGATTTAACGGAGGTTTTTTTTTTGCGTTACGTGTTTGGGGGGCTTATATTTGGAGGGGCTTATAAAGTGTTTTCACTCACGTGGCCAGCATCTATGCTAATACATTGGAGCAAAAGAAAGTTTTTACATAAGAAAAGAGTTCAACTCCCACAGGTTTTGTTTGGAACACCAACATGGCCGCCGTTTTAATGTTTTGGAACACCAACATGGCCGCCGTTTTAATGTTTTGGAACACCAACATGGCCGCCGTTCTATTGTTTTGGAATACCAATATGGCCGCCGTGACGTCATGTGAAAACGCTCTATACATAGGGGGGCTTATTTTCGGAATTTTACGGTATTACTAGAATCTATGGGGGATACTCTTTACCTGGTTTGACTGTGATGGAAGCTTCGCTTTTAACCTTGCCTTAATCTATGTATTATACAATAATATTTTTCAGCACCAACCGTTAAAGGAAACGATGGCACTGTCAGCAAGGAACTTATCCAATACGGACTTCTGGACGCACCAAGCAAGAAAAAATTTCCAGCGGAACTCTTGCTTATCATAAGAAGGCAAGCTGTCGACTTGTTGCTGGGTGACAGAGACAACCAAAAGGGTAGAGACGCCCTGCGGTTTATTAAAGATGTGGCGACTGGAAGAGATGACGTGAAAGATATTAAAAAGGGTAATTATTTTGTGAGAGCAGCTTGGTTAGGTCAATGTTCAGGTAGCAACTTTGTTTTTATTGCTGTTGTTGATTAGGGTCTGCGTAAAATAATAACAATCATGATCATATTACACGGTGTATATTGCGGGCATCATTCCTCAAAATTGCATTCTTTGAACTCACAAGCTAACTTAAACAACTGTCGGATCGATTAACTTTTGATCTTGGGGTGGACGACCTCGTAAGAACCAAACGGTCCGGTTTTGGAGAACCTTTTTTTACAATAACGACAAAATCTTGCAGAAAAAAAAAAGTAGATCAATTAAATAATTAAAAAGAAAAATTAAAAGTTAAATTTAGATGAAAATTAAAATTAGAATTAACTTTATTCGAAACGTCGACTAATATTTCTTTTCTTGGTAAATGCTTCAACAAGCAACTGAGGCCCAGTTCAGACGTCGTGCTTCTGCCGTGCCGAACTTAATTGTAATTTGGTTCGACTGTAGCACGGCAGAAAAACAATTTTGATTCAGACGTCGTGCCAGAGTCGAACCAAATTCAGGATTTACTGATTTACCTCGTAACAATTCTTCTCCCAAGTCCCCGTGGGAACGCAATCTCGCCAAAATACATTAATATAATTTATGAATTTTGTTTAGCACGGCAGAAGCACGACGTTTGAATTGCTGCCGTGCCAGAGCCGTGTAGCACGGCAGCGCTTGTCGAACTTAATTGCTTGCCGAACTTAATTCAAAAGTTTGATTCAGACGCCGTGCTTCTGCCGTGCATTTGTTGAACTTAATTCCTGAATTTAGTTCGGCACGGCAGAAGCACGACGTCTGAACTGGGCCTGACTATTCGATCTTTTTATGGTAATTAGCGATTATTGGGCGAGGCTGTAGATCATACGAAAACCGAATCCAATAAGTGTTTTAAATTACTATTCTTTCGAAATAATTCATAGTTTATACGAGACGAGCTGAAACATGTTTACCTCGATCGATGTTAGTTCCTGTCTTCATTTGGCTGTTTTCTCGGCAAATTCAGGATATGGAGGGATGTTTAGTCTAGCATAAATTCGTCAATAAGCAGATGCCATCCACTGAGTTGTATTTTTGCTGTTCTTGCTATGCTTTTAGGCACTGTTCTTAGTACCGTAAATATAGCAAGCATATTTTCATAATTAACAATTATTCCACGGGTGCGCGTTGGATATGAATTGGCTATAAACATCTCATATCCAACAAGCGCGAATGGAATAGTTGTTTTATTAAAAACACCCACAAAATATCGCGAATTGTTCCCGACTTTACTTGTAAAAACAACCGGTTTTCAGCTTGTTTATAATTTTGAGCAGATAAGTACAGTTACCATATTTGGAGAGAATGGTATGATGGCTCACAACCATGATGGCTCAGCCAATCAGAGCTCTAGAGTTGCAATATCCAATGATTCAGTTTTTAAAAGCAATAGATATCCCACAATTTCTAGCGTTGTATATATTACCTCCATTCCTCCTATTGTGTGCATTTTTTTATCCTTTAGTATCAGATTGACCTTATTTTTTGCTAGCTAGTTATGAAGAATTTGGACTAATCAAAAAAGGAGAAGTATTCTGAATGAAAAATAATCAAATTTATAACCCACTTCCATACAAAAATGGGATATACCACAAAAGGTCTGTTCATTTCATTACTTTGTGGTAGCTCTATTGGAACTGCTGTTGGCTAAAGATTTCTAATTCTTGAAAAAAATTTTTCTACTATGGGTTCGGTTAAATAAGTGAAGCTTCAAAAAAGCTTTGTGCCGTCGTCCAAGAAATGGCATAAAACCAAAATATTTTTGATGCACAGACCTAAAACGCATTTAATTTCAGCACAAGACGTTTGAAGTAATATATCAAACATGAGACGCAGTGTTTCATAACCAGATGAAACACCGAGAAGAGAGTTGAAAATACGACGCGCAGCGGAGTATTTTTGACGAACTTCGAGGTGTTTCATCTGGTGATGAAACACTGTGTCGAATGTTTGATATTTCTTCTCAAACAAAATCATTTTTGAAGGAGAAATTAAGGATGCAAATACTGAGCAGTTTTTCATCCGATTTCCAAACACTCATTAAACATTAATTTTCTTTGTATTTTCTTTATGAATTATTAATGAGTTTGAGAATGTCTCTTCAAGAATGGGTAGATGTTTTCATACTTGACCAACACGACCAATACATTGAATCATTCATTGTTAATCCTATTTCTTTTAGACGCAGAAAGGAAACTTGCCTTCTTAGATGTAGAAGGTTTTGACATATTTGGAAAGAACTCGCTCTTTGCCCCCCTTATCAGATGGGAAACGTTCTACAAAGATATCGACAACATAAAGAAAGCAGCCGGTGATTATGAAAAAGCATTCAACGATATAATTACTAGCGTGAATAACAAAAAAGATTTAAAGCAGGTAAAAAGTTACTTCTTTCTAGCAACCGTTTAAAAATGGATCATATGGACGAATACTGTGTATAGAGATGAACAATGAGTGCCAGCAATAATACTGATCAATTTCTTCAAGGTGATCCTTTGAATCGTCATATACAAGGAGTGGCTGATCTTTTTTTCAAGTTCATTAGATCAAACTGAGGCCCACAGGGCCAAAGGAAAAAAAATGTATTTCCGAGGCTTATCATCCCTCGTATCTTGCACAGCACAATATTTAGCATACCGTGAAAGTACTGTTCAGTCACGTTCACCTATCGTCCACTCATCTCCAGAAATACAAGAAAGCTCGAAACCTCGAGATTAGATCAATTATTTCCATGTGACTTCATGCAGACAGAATAGACCTTATTCATGATACCCGCCATCTTTGCAGGTGTTTAAGACAGGGGGCAAACAAAAATAAATTCTGCCGATACAAGAAGTCGCGGTCGAGTTTCTTTATTCTAGACAACAGAAAATGATGGACTTGTTATTCCTAAAGACGATAATGGCAGATATATGGGTGGACGTGAGCATTGCTACTTTTTTTTGGATCCAGTAGCAGCTGTAGATGTTCTCACAGCAAGCAAAAATGACGAAAAACTTGTCGAGACTCGAACTGTACATTTTGCATGACTAAAGTCGTCGTCTCGTTCTGAGAGAATAAGCAAACTCGACCGCGATTACTCGAATTGGCTAATTGTATCAATTGTTTCCCCTTTGAAATAACACGTGACATTGCTTTTAATCAATCAATGCTAAAGTGCGTACCAAAATGACAGGTATCGTGAATAAGGTCTTACTATTGATTGCGTTTAGGTGAGGATTAGGGCTAGGGGACACTTCTTAATGTCTATCATAACGAGCATGAATGTTATTAACTTGCAATCATGGGCAAGCTCTGAAACCACAGCACCATACGTAAATTTAAAAAAAAAACATAAAAGGGAAGAGTAATAATAGTGAAAAAAACAACTTACGTCCCTCGGAGGGAACCCGTCTCACTCATACTCTCTCCTACAACAAAGACTTTTGGCCGATTAAAAATAGCCTAACTGCTCGTTTTCTTTTGTTACTTTTTTCTTATTAGATGGCGTCTAAATTTTCAGATATAACGACTAGACAAGTAAGAGCGCAGAGAAATCGGCTTATTGCGGCCAGAAACGTCGACGAAAGTGAAAAAAGGATGTATATCAAGGTATATATGTGCTTGGAGGACAGCGCACCTTTTAGTTCATCTTATTATATACAGTCAATTAATGAATAGTGTGACTTTTGTCAAATATAATACAAAAATTGATATTCTTACTACGATGAAGGAAACAGTCAGATCAATCAGAGTCTGTGGATCTTATAGCTTCCTTTTAAGTTTAAGTGCATTTTAGTACGCAGCGATCATTAAACAAATTAGTACGTTTCAGGTAAGACACGAAGCTCGAAACAATGTTTAATCGTTTCACGTGCAATATTCGGGCTCGGTTTTTGGCACTTTGTGAGCTTTTTGGTATCGTGATTACTCGAGAGACCCTAACCCTTAAAACTGAAACCGGCTCACATAATTATGGCCACGTGAATGTAAACATAACGTAAACAATCCGCGACAGACAGCACGTGGCCATGGTCAGCCATTAAAGAAAAGCTGGCGTTCTCTTCTAAGATATTTTGTTTTTATTTGATATATTTTTTCCACGAGTAACTCTACAGTTGTATTTGTTTCATTTTCTTCTGTCTTTAACTACTATTATTGTCATTCAAACAGTGGGAAAAGTGTTTCTTTTTCAAATGATGAGTTAAATTTAGGGCTTTTGAGAAAGGACTTGCTTTTCCTTGCTTGAGTGTCAAAGTAGCCCTACACAAACCTTTTATGTTCGTTTGTTTGTTTTTGTTTTGTTTTGTTTTTTACGATGGTGGGTGTTTGACACCAGCAAATTAATTTTTCACTTATTCCCCCCCTCCACTTTTTTTTACTTCGGCGGAGCGCGAAGTAAAGGATTCGCGACGCTCAGGAATGTATCAAAATTGCCATTTTTTGACAAGATTGGGCAAGCAAAGTCTGTAGGTTTTCGGTGCTATTCGGCTATTTGACGAATTGAGAGCCGAATTAGTTCGAGAAATCTCGAGATCACTTCTGTACGTTTTTGGATTAGGCATGAATAATTAATTAGGGCTTGTTTACATTTCAGCTTGAGTCAGCAGATTTGCATCAGTTACTGAAATCATAAAATATGTCGAAAAGCTACTACTATTCGCCTGTTTAGTATTTTCTAGAACCTTATGTCAAACGGTGTACAAGTTCCAAGCGAGTTCTTTCGACGAACTAAGTTTTTTCCCACGAGCTGGACTGCTGTGTTTAGTCAAGTGTGACGAAGGTCGATTTTCTGGTTCGGTGTTTACAAGTTCGCGGAAGCCGTAAGATATCTGAAGTTCAAGTGAGAGTTTGTTATTATTGGTAGAGGCTGTTTAGTTTTACTCAAAGTTCAAGTCAAGTTTGTGTTGGTGGATGCTGTGTTTTAAAGCTCTGTAAAGGCTATGTTCCTTTGGTGTTAAACTTCCTTGTGTTAATCCGACATTCCTGCGTTCTGATAGTCAGTGAATAGTTATCCTCAAAACATTCGAACTCGTGACTTTGAGTTTTAGCCAATTCCACGCTCAACGTAATTGACTCCTTACCAATGCCTTACATATCTTTAATCAGTACATGAGACTGCTATGCTGTTTTTGAAGCCTAATGTGACTAAGAAAAAAAGAGAATTGTTTTTTTAGAAGGATTTGTATGGAGTCATCAGAGCATAACTGGGCTAATATCTCGGAGACAATTTGTCCCGAAATGCTAGTTTTTGGCAAGTAGGCCTCTTGGATGTTGCTCTTTTCAGAATATCCTGACAAATCCCATAATTTCACAAATTAACACCTTACTCTTACCATATTTCATTTCTTACTATTCCTCCGCATTTACAATTAATTAGTTCCACAACCACGACGCCGAAGTGTACGCTCCGTAGCGTCTTGTTCTTCTTACACTGATCTTCACACGCCGTTCCTGTTTGCCGTTGGCTTATCATATCTCTTCTTCCTACAGGCCATAAAGTCAGAGGAGCAGAGAATGAAAGGTATACTAACAACAATCATGAACTTGTTACCCGAAGCTTATCAGAAAACGAAGAACAAGTTAGACGCAGAGCAGTTTTTGGCAGTTCTTCAGGGAATCACTGGGTTCTCGGGAGCTGTAGCAGGCAAAGACCCCTTTGCATTTATTGACTCGGCTGTCGGTATAATGGATTACGAAATAAACAAACCATGCCTCAAATCACTGGGCACAATTCGCAAAAATCTCAAGAAATGGCTCACATTTGGAAACGAGTACAAGCCACTCAAGGATTCTAGTGACTTAAACTTTGACAAAGTGAAGGTCTCCGCAATCCCCGAAGTTATGAAGGTATATATTTTCTCAAAATCATTAATTATTCATGCCGTAAAAAGCCAGTAAATGACGACCATTTGGTTCAGTTGGATGAATCTTCATACCTAATGAGACACCAGATAAAACACAACCAGGTTTTCATCTGAGATGAAACATGTTTTTTATCTTAGATCAGACATTTGCATTTTAATGAGATGTAACACAACTCATGGAACAATACAGTGCCAGAGAAAACATGTCACTGTATAATTTCTTCTTGTTTCATTTGAGAAAACATGTCAAAAACTCGGACTTCTTGCTTCACTCCTCGAAACAGATGAAAATCTGTTTCTCAATCTTTGGAACCCGTGATGAAGCATTCTCCCTCGTTTTTTACGTTTACATAAAAAATAAATATGTGTGATAATACGGTATGAGAATGTTATAGAGTAGTCGGTCTTGGTTGTTAATTATCAAAGCAGTACGGACCACTGTACAACTGCCTCCGTGTTCCCCCCGTGTTCCCCGGGGGGAAGGCGGGGGAGAGGTAGTAGCTCAAAAAAGTTTTAAACGGGAAGACTCTGCCCCGAGGTCCAACCCCTTGCTCTTTTATATACCATTTTTGACAGGAGAGGTATCCCTTTTGTAATGTATGCCTTTAATTACCAAATGGTACCCCTTTCACATACCTAGTTTGGAACTTTGCATCATTTTAAGCTGCTGCATTTGTACTGTCTTTCAAATATATATAAATCACAAAACCAGAACTTGTTTCTCGTCTTTTTCACTCCGATAAAATGCATCTTTTATCCCTTTTGGGAAGGAAATGACGGATTCACTTACCCTTTCATATACTTCAACTAGCTTCAACTGGTAAAATTCCTACCTTTCATATACATGGTGCCTGTCCCTATAGGCCGTTATAGGGACTAACCCTGGGTTGTCAAGATGGCACCTAAAACAATTGTAATACGCATGACTGTTGCGCTACTAGAACTATAAATAGGGACCTTAAACAAGGACGACGACGACGGCAGTGAAAACGTCGGTAAAAAATGAATTTGCGTTCTTTCAAACTTATTCGCGTCTACTTGGACCCGCGCAATATGTCAAATGCAGGCGACTTTTCCTGGAGTTGAATTCTTAAGGATTTTATTCAGGTTCAAAAAGAGGAAGGAAAATTCGTCGTCGTATGTCCACGTCCTCCATAAAACCTCAAATTAGAAGGTTTCACGTCGCAGTCGTGCAGTGGACGTCAACGAAATGTACTAAAAATGTACTAAAAAGCGTGAGAGTGCGTGCAGAGCAGTTGTTTTGATCATTAAACCCATTGTCTTTTTGAAGTCGTCGTTGTGGTCGTCGTCGTAGTTGCTTAAGCTCCCTAATGGTTTGGCCCTACCAATTCTATCTTCATATCAATGAACTACTGCAAAACAGATAGCATTTCCTTGTAGTGGCGTAGCCGCAGTGATAGGCAACTTTAGCTGATTTTTCCGGATGGTAACGAAGAAGAGCAGATGGTAGGTATTACTGCCACTTGGTCTGTGGCGACACAACATTTTGCAGCCAAGGTCAATTGGGTGTATTATTTCTTAACTTTTTTTTCTTCTGTTTTTTGTTTTGTTGTTGTTGTTTTTTTTTTTTTACCTGGCATAAATGTTCTTGTTTTTGTTGTTTTAATTCAGGCCAACTTAGACATAAGCAAGGAAAAGCTTGCTGCTGACTTAGTTTGTTTATTGGAAGAGGCTGCTAGACCTCGGGACGTTGCCCCGCTGAAAGCGGAAATAGAGTCATACTTCATTGTTGGAGGGGCGCGCATTGACATGATAGGGAAAGTTGTAGAAATTGACAATAACATTGGAACTAACAACTTTGATATTCCACTTCTTGAAAAGACTGAAAAGGGAATTATTGCGGCTGGCAAGTCAAAAGGTATAAGAATCGATTTACACCAGAGTCAACGTATGATGCTTCGAAGGAGGGCCTTAGCCATTCTTTCACTAGCTAAAATGCAAAAATTATATCGTACTGAATGCTCTAAATTGGCAAATAAGTCATTTAAAACATTTTGCAAGCGTTTTGGGTTGCTTGAAGACCATTTTGCCAGAGTCCTTACTGCACTTTCTACTACTACTAGCTGAAGCGCTCAGGGGCGGATATAGGGGGAGGGTGCAGGGGGTGCGCCCCCCTGAGATGACCTGCTGTTTTCTAATCTAATACAACTGGTATTCTGCAAAAAAAAACTATGTGGTTCATTGGTGTTGAAGTAGAGCAAGAGACGAGTGCACCCCCTCCTAAAAAAAAATCCGGTATCCCCCCCTGTGTGCTTGTGTTGATTCTGAAACGCAGAACGAAGGCGTCAGAATAATAAGGTCGCTCGAGTACCATCCTGCTAATAATTTTGAAACTAAGTCTAACTCGACATGTATATGGCTTCCGTTTTCACGTGAACGATGTACTAAAATTAACGGAACAGTCTCTGGGGTGGATATATGTTTAACTTTTTCAAAAGGATGAGTATTGATCTGGTGTAGCCAACATGAATGCACGAGTATTTTTACGCGTTTACAAACTTGTGGTTTTTCGCAGGTACCGTCACCCCAAAGAAACAAAGAAGCCAAACAATAGAGTTCTCCTGAGAGCTTTATTGTTTGGTTGTATTGGAGACTCACGTAAGAGGGTCTCCAATAAGTTTTTCGGGATGCGGGATTTCCCTTATCTGAGGCTCGGGATTCGGGATTTTAAAGGGAAATCGGGGCGAGATTTGGGATTGAAAGTATGCGCTGGAGGTGGGATGCCAAAAGTAACCCTCGGGATTACGGGATTGCCCGAAAATTTGGGTCGGGATTACGGGATAGAAAAACCCTATTGGGGACCCTCAAGTAACTAAAGCTGAAAGCTGAAGTAACTTGTCATCGCTCCCAGTCGTTTTTCGACCCTCACATTGTAATAATATTGTAGCAATGTTGTAGTTTTTACAATAGCAATACTGTAACAAGTCCACTTACCATCCGTGCCCTCCTGACAGGTCAGGTATATATGTTTTTATTAGACTACAAGGTCCGTTGTACTGATGTGATGAAACTCTCCACCAGTGGCATAAAAGTTTGACCTAAAATTGTTCATCGCTTGGAAATAATGTTAAATTTGTTAGTTTTAGCGTTATGTATAGCTACTAACAAACAATTTTTCGCGTTTGAATTGAGGTGGCCTGTTAACCACGGAACTCCGCCAAACCTTCACAGACAATCTTCTCAGCACATACAAACAACTGGAAAGGTCATTTATGATAAAGCTCTATGAGCTCCACAAGGCCCTTGGATTCCGTACACTGTGGAACTTGAATAACTTAATAGGCTCATTCCGACGGATTGCTTCAGAGAGTGCACTGGGCGTTGGGCGACTTAACGGAGCGGTGGAACTTACGAGGGAACTTCGAACTCTGTCCGGGGTTATAGGAAAAGCTCAAGTATGTTTCTCTAAACTGAAATATACAAGAAATGTCCATAAATGGAGCTTTGACAAGGACAGAAACAAAAAGGTAATCATGTAAACAACGTCACAAAGTCGCTCGTTTTATTATTATTATCATTAATTTATATATATATATATATATATATATATATATATATATATATATATATAAATTTTTGGTGGCTATAATGTGTAACCGCATCTGTTGCAAGTGGAAAAACCTCTTGTTGACAACCAGATGAAACTAAGCTGAAACAAGAACCTTTGGATCCGCTGAGAAAATGTTGTCTAACATGTTAACTGAACTGGCTATGTTGCTTACTAAGACGCATAAACAATGCAATGCAGGGTCCACAATACAAGGCGGGGATGGTGTAGTATTTAGAAGCGATTATTGCTATTTCACTTCGCCAATATCATGCTTAATAACACCACAGGCGGCCCAGACTCTGTGGGAGTTCGTTAGTTTGGAAACCTAATTATCGACGTTTAAGATTTTGAGTTTATTTCTTATTATTAGTACAACTCAAAATTCTAAACGTCGATAAGCAAAGAGACAATAAATAACAAAACAAAACCACAAGGTGAGTCATCTTTATTTCTATTTAAGTCAAAAAATGAATTTTAGGACGAATTTTGTATATTTTCATACATTCTCTTATGGAATCAAGTCAATATAAACTTTTGAAATTTTAGTTTAAACTGTACCTGTAGTTTCAAAGTTAAGAAATTCAGTTATCAATTACGTTGTATAAGTTTTGTTTAACTAGCGCCTAGAGGCTTTATGCAATTAATGACAAAAGTCATGACATTGTTTCTGACTCTCAATTTCGTACCCAGATGTCTTGAAGACGAAGCCGAAAAGAGATCTGGGCTCGAGATTATCTGATACTGCCCAACGTCGTCCTCTGTAAGAATGGTTTCAGCCAAGTCTGAAGACATTATTACGTGCTTTGATGTTATTTTTTTGCCACTGTTAGAATATAACGTTATTTCTAAATTTTGCAGATGTTTAAAGAAATCCAACAAGGTTACACTAGATTCGGTATCAGTGAAGATGAAATTTGCCCCAGTTGTTACAACGCGCGACTTATTAAGGTAAGAATATACATATAACTCATCATTTATTCCTTGTTCTTGGTGTTGTTGATATTTTTGGAATTGTTTTTTTTGTAACACAGACAGTAGTTTGCAGCGTTTGGGCTTACCTTTACAATGATATTTTTGAGACGCTTTTTTTGTACAATCGTATAAAAATTCTAGTTGTCTATATCACCTCCCGGTCAGCTCGATTGGACAAGCGCCGGTCTGCCGAGCGGTAGGCCGCTGGTTTAAATCACGGCCGGACTAACACTCGCTTCCTTACATGGAACACATTATCACTCCCAACGCTGTCAACCTAACCTAATCAAACACTTGCTCTAGACTTTTGATATTGTATTTTTGCGTTAGAATGAAACTTTAAAAACTGTTAATAATTCGGCAGATGTACATCGAACTCTACGGTTCTGAGCAGCAAGATACAATACCTGACAAAATTCATCTGAAGGTGCGCCACCTAAGCGGAGCTCATTTCCTGGCAGGTGACAAAAAGATTAAGAATTACCGCCAGCCAATAACTGACTACAGGAATCTCAAGTTCGATCGATTTACCATCAGCAATGACAAGGAGTGTCGCAAGGCAAAGAAACAGGGGAAAAATTCAAGTAAGCATTCATAATAGTAGTTTAATTTTAAATTTTAAAGCACTCCTTCATTCACATTAGTGACAATATCCTAAGGCCCCGTGCACATAATGCACATAATGCAATTTGAAAACGGAACTTTATTTTTCCGGTTACGCCTTCCGTCCACACTAATCCGCACAAATCCTGATAAATTCTCCATCGAAAACGGAACTTTTCGAAAACGGTCTCCAGATCTAGAGTGGAAGAATTTAAAAACGCCGGCTAGCCGTATTAGTGTGGACAGAGAACATTTTGAAAACGGAACTTTTCGAAACGGGCGATGCTCGGCGACACGTCATGATTGTCATGTGATTTCATTGCCCAAGTCTTCCTAGGTTATAAATCCAACATGGCGGACGACGAGATCATAGCTTTTTTGTTGTCCATGATATCAAGTTTAATTACGTGCTTGGAGTTAAATATCGCACTTTATAACATGTATGAGAGAAATCAAAGGCCTTCGAAGTTTTGTAGTCGCCTGTGACATTCAACAACAATTTCACCTCGTCAGCAGACCATGAAAAGTATTCGGTTTTGTTTTTTTCTTCCGCAGTATTATTCTTAAGGCTTGACATGCTGGGTAAATTAAAAAAGATAATAATCTCTTTCGCGTAAACAACAACGTCACAACGTTCAAATATGGCGGGAGTAAGGAGAAGTCGGCTGGAAGCCGACTTCTCGGCGGGCTCAACGCCTCGATATGCGCATGCTCAAAGGTGCGTTTAAGCGTTTTTGACGCCTCTGATCTTTGTAGTGTGGACGCAGACAGGAGCTCATATGGGCTCCTGACGCAGAACATTTAATCCGTTTTCATGTGTGGACAGCAAACTTTTGTTTCGTTTTCATTGTGAGAGTTCCGTTTTCAAATTTATCCGGCATAGTACTATACTTGCAAGAAAGGGACATTTTACTCGAGTCTACAACAAAGGGAATAGGAAGCAATGGCAAGCAGGCAGTGACTGAATGATCAATTCAGTACAGTCTGTGGAACCTCCATCAGGGGACACCCTCGGGATCAAGGCAATTATCCCCTGAATAGAGGTGTTCCCTTAATGGAATTTGGGCCGGAATTTTGTTGATAATTAACCAACAAATGAAATATTATTATTTTATTCTACCTCGGAATCTGCTACTGTCATTATTTTTCAGCAATTAGATAATGTATTTATATATATATATATAAAAATCACGATTAACTTATCTCTGCGATGTTGTGTGTTGAATTCCTACAAGTGCAGTACATCAATTTAATGTAGCTCGTGTAGTGAAAGTTGTTTCCATTGTGACTGTCAGTCACTTTTCAAGTGCTAAGGTGTCCCCTGAATGGAGATTGAATCCCGCAAAAGTGTCCCTTTCCTCTTAATAGAGGTGTCACTTCATTAGAACTAACAAATACAAAGATTATGCGAACGTTTTTCTGGCGTCAAATTTTGTGTCCTCTGAATAGAGGTGTCCCTGAATAGAGGCGCCTCGAAGGAGTGGTTCCACTGTATTAGTATATAAAGAAAGGAAGCAAATTATCAGCGTGCACAGATCAAGGAAAAATCGTTCTGAGTCGACAGACAGTGCGTATTCTTCAGGAAAGGAGAGATTCCTCATGATTTCTTAGCGCCTTGATAATCTGTTATTCGGTTTATCTTTATCATCCTTCGATTGCGAGTATTCTCTCATTTTCCTCAGGAATACATGTAGTAAAGCGCGCATGAAAATCGCCACACATTCACTCCCTCTATTTTCCCTGAGGAAAATGAGCGGCAACTGTTAGACTCTATCATCTCCTGTCTTAGGGTACTGTGTCGAAAAGGACGATCGTCGATGGGAACCGATGTGCAGCCACCCCTTAAATGGTCCAACCGATTCTGGCTTGATGATGGGAAAAGAGGAGTGTACAAGTCCTTCTGGTTATTACGAGCTGTTTATTCCTGTGGACAAGAATCTAGACTGCAGTGCCACTAGGATGAAAGACACCAACTGCAAAGATCTTGACGTGAGTTTCAGCTCCTGAAAATTCTCGTACAGTGCATCGTTAACGCCCGGCAGGTTGTTAAGCGTTTTTAAAAGCACCAAAGCGGAAGTTTTCTTGTGGTCTTAGTTTCCTGTCTTAATCGCAGAGGGTTAAATCCCGTTTGGCTGTCTTGGATTAGAAGTTCCGCGAATTATGAAGCTTTTAAGAAACATCTTCCGCGGTATTAAATCGGCAATGCGCGAAGAAGTTATGTACACCAGATGCTGAGAACACGCTTCCACCGCCAATCGGCTTAATTTTTATTAGTTTTGCCCCTTTGAACTTGGTTGAAATAGGCATCTGTCTTTTGCAAATCATTCCACTGCATTTTCGACCATCGTTTACGAGAGACAGCGTGGCTGATTGGTCAACGCTTCGAACTCGGGTTCGAGTCCCGCGCTCCGACCACTGGGCGGATTTCAGTTTAAGTCGCTTGGGGTTCAACTCCTCGGCAGTGCATGCAAAGGGACTGCGTAACCAGCTGACGACGTTCTTCTAGTTGGTTTTTTTTTTAACCCTGTCATGTTATAGTTTTGAGAAAAAAAAAACGGCAACATTTTTTAAACCAAAAGTTTGAAATCATGAAACACAGAATGGAGTTTATGATAATGCGAGAAAACTGTTACAACATAATAAAGAAACGCGAAAATGTGTGACTATAAATTCGACTCTGTGTTTCACGATTTCAAGCTGAAGATGACAGTTAACATGTCTAAGTATAAAAGTATTGGTTTTTTTTCGTTTATTTGTTTTTATTTTTTGGTTAACTTATAATTAGTCTGCAACTCTCCAGACCTACTGTAATGTTCTAATTAAAACACTTGTTGCTAATTATTGAACAGAAATGATTGTAAAATTTCTGGAGCTGTTAAGTGCACTTCCACTCTAAAAAATATTTTGTTTATTATTTCATTTTAGCTGACGAAGTTCACTAAGATGAACGTTTGGGTGTATTACTTGTACTGGTCGAACAAGTATCCTGTCGGACCTGATGACCCCGTATGTCGTGTTGCAACGCGCGATAAAACGGAATCAAACAGAGATCGTCAAACAGCAGATTCCTGATGCCCTAGAAGAAGATAAAGAATGAATTTTAAAGGTCGTGCCCAACCATTGCATTTACAATGTAGCTTTGAATATGAGATAGTTGTGGCTTAAATGCCTCATCCAACATTCATTTGTAAAATCGAATTATGAATTAAAAAGCTTACTTTGGTTTCACCTTCAGTTGTCTATTAAACTTTGTACACAAGTCTATGCAAAAGAGGTTCTAGATTCTGCCCAAAAAACTGCAAGTGAGGAATGCTGGATTTACGGTTTTCTAAAAGCATCATTGCATGATCGAGGTCTTTTGGAGTTTCTTGAAGGACATATTCCTAAGGGCTGTTAGCGTATTTAAAAGGTTTTCGTATGAGAGGAATGACGGCTATCGACCAAAACAGCCCTGTAGGTTTGTATGTGAAAGTAATACCACTCCCTGGTGGTATTCATCCCAAACAAAAATAAACCAAAATCTGCAACATATCGAAATATATACCACATACACGGCAGTCGTTTTCATCAGCTTCTAAGCGTTTAATCATTGTCATTATCATTATTATTGTAGCTTAATACATGTAACTGACTGATTTTACAGTTTTTGCTGTTGTAGCTTACCAGATCGGTTTTATTTTTAAGAGACTGGTTATAAAGTCGTTGCCCAGGCTGGCTGCAGAAGGGACGAGAAATTTCAATACTCATAGTTGAGTACACTAGGAAAAAATCCGAGTTTATTATACAACTAGCCAATGCCTATATTCCTGGTAAAACACGAACAACAAGTCTCTCCTAACCCTTTGAATATTCAAACTGATTGTTCTGCATGCAGAATTGACTATGTGTAGACACACAGCCACGTAAATAGCGGCAAAAATTAAAAAAAACTGAATAGACATGTAAAAACCCTCAAATTAGCTTTTAGACGAAAGATAATTCTATTTTAAGTTGCTGTAAACTAAAATTAAGGTGTCAATTACTTAAAACAGTCACTGAAGAGGAAAGAAGTAAGTAAGGCATGACAATTTTTTTTTTTTTTGCTGTAGGTGATTAACACCTTTCAATCAGCCAATCAGCTTTAAGGATTCTCACACAGAACACCAAGTTTGACTATTGATAAGATTAATTTTTGGTCTCTATGTTTATGAAGCCAAAACTATGCTCTTATTCAATTCAAGGAGGCAGATGAAAGTTGAGCTGCAACCGTTCCATCCTTAAAGACATGGGTATCGGTTACATTTGATCAGTGACGGAAGGCCTTTTTCTTCTTGGTACCTGCAAAAGAATAATTGAAACATAAGTTGATGAGTCATTTTATTTATTTATTTTTATATTTTAATTATGAAAATAAATGAATAAATTATTCTAGTAGCGAATAGCTGTTTGAACGTTAAAGGGAAGCTATTCAAGAGTTTTCCTGGTACGAGGTACATAAACAATTAATAAAGTCAAATCCTATAACAGTCATTTTAGAGAAAAATCAGCCTTTTAGTCTGCTTTTGCCCGTGGGTATTGCCGTAAAAATCATTTTACTACGTTTTTATCATCTTCTTGAATTTTTATAACATTGTACCAAGTTTTATCGCATACCCCACCAACACATTATAGTTACCTTCCTCAGGCATGAAATCCGGGACATATTCGTCTTCCCAGTTAAAGGCTCCTGCTTCATACTTGTTTATATCTTCGCCTTTAAAAATAATGATTTAACAAATAAAAACAATTGCTAACCACTGTTTTTTAAAACAGTAACCAGTTAAAACTGGTTATCTGTCAATATCTGAAACTGCTTTTTGACAGCTTTTCAGTACTAACCTTTCCCAAAAAGTTTGCGGAGAATGGCGTTTCTGGCATCAATCCTTTGTCCAGAGTCTGGCAAGGAACGCTGTAAAGTGCAAAATCTATAACATAAGCATTATTAAGCTCGAATTTTTAGAGTATCATGTAGGCTCCATGTAACTAAAAGAAATTAAGAAATTAGTGAGAGAGTATCTGAAGTATCCTGGTTTAAATTTATTCACCAGATTCACTACATGTCATAGACTTGACCCCTGCAATTATTGAATTATGAAGGCTGTGCATTCTTTGTTTTCTTTTGGTCGGAAGGAACAGTTTGGAAATCGCCAGAAATTCTGTTAATCTATGTCAACCTTCATTGTTCCATTTTAAAAGTATTTAAGCTATATAGTTTAGGCAGTTAGTAAGATATTTGAGTATTTTAACCTACCTCTCCAAAGAGCACTGCTTCAGCTGTGAACCCCATGAATGCAACAAAAAACACGAACAGCAAAAGTCGAGCAATTTTGTAAGCGTGTTCTTTGTTGTCTTGATCTTCAGAGCCTGTATGAAAGTAAAGTCACCCGAGAGCAGTTTAAGGTGCTGTGATGAGTTACATCACATTTATTTATTCATAGCCCCATCAACATTTTGTGCAATATTTTCAGGTAAAAATATAACGTTCGTGAAATGCATTCACTATCAGAATATTCATGGAGGACATGTTATCATATGTGGTCCAAACTGACGTTTAAAGAAAAGGGTGGGGAGAAATGTCATGTATATTCCACGGAAAGGACACGGAACGTGACTTTGGGGGCCACCAACCTAACGTTTAATGGAGGGCTCTGGGTGATTTCAGAAATATTCATTACCTCCAATTGGACCGGGAGCAGAGTTTTCAGACTCTGCGTCAACGAAAATTAATACCGCACCGTTTCCTCCTATTGTGAGTTTTAGCCGCCTGTGATAACATAGCAGAATGAAGATAAGATCACAAAAGTATGCTGAATATTAGTTATTTGTATAGGTAATAGCATGAGTTTTAGTGATACTTGGCTAAAATACCACGAGTGATACTTAAAATTTGAGACAATTTTGAAATATCACGAGTGGTGTTTATTTTAAAATTGTTTATACTACTACCCGTAGAAGCTTTTAAATTTTCACATGTAGGTACCGTATTACATAAACTTTTCGCGACACGTTAATTTCTCGATACAAAAAAATAATCGTGAAAAAATTAAAGTGTCACGAACCAACATGACGCGAAAATTATTTAAGTAAATTATGAAAGTGACTCGCCTCAAGAGTGTTTAATTGACTCAAAGTTTACGAACAAGCATGAACTGCTTGTGGGCGTTGTGAAAACTGCTTTGTTCTACAGTTGACATTAAGTCCTGCAGTTGTGTTTTGCTATTTTGATGTTATTGTTTCTTTGATAAAGTCGTTTAATTCAAGGACATATTAAATAATATTGCCCACGAAATTTAAATTGTTGTGCTCAAATCGCGAAATTTGAGTGTCGCCAAATATGTCTACGTGAAAATCGCGAAATAAACATGTCACGAACATTTCACGTAATAAGGTATTTCAAATTAAGCTGAAATACCACTGCTCTAAGCCAATCAAATTGCACAAATTTCTCATGTAGTAGTATAAATTCTGAAATCAAATTCTATCACGACGGCCATTAATTATTTTTTCAAAGGGCTGCAAAAAAATTCAGAGGAAATTTTGAATTAATGCACTAAAAAATGAATCGGGATTTGCCAATAAGGGTCCTCTTCACATGAGCCTGGTTGACCGCGGCCGGCTGGCCCGGTTACCAGGATGTATTTCGCTTTGGGTTCATATGAGAAATTTGAGCCCGGTTTCCGAGATGAGAAAAGGTCAAAGATCCTGGGAACGAATTCTGGCGCCAAATTCGGGAAACAAAGCAAACATGACCGGACACAAAAATTTTATCTTTCGGGCCTATCATGATAGCTTTGGTAACTCTTAAAGCTGTATCACTGCGGTTAAATGGGATACTTATGATGTGGCAATGCAAGACGATGCTATCCGGACCGCCAGAATTCATTCCGCCGTTCATCCCGGTACCCGGGATGAAGTGTTCATATGGCAAAATTTCCAGCCCGCTTACCGAGATCTCGGGAACCGAGCCAGCCTGCCCTCGCATATGAACACATCAGTCGAAAATTTTACAAAAGAATTAGAGGTAAGGCGAGATCTCGGAAACCAGGCCAGCCCGGTCAACCGGGCTTATATGAAGAGGCCCTAAGTTGTTGATTTAAAAGACGGGTGGGAAAGAGTTATTGTATTTGAGAAACTGGAAACATGAAATGAGGCCGATATTTAAAAAAAATGTTGCTAATCAAGTGTTCGACGTTTAGAATGCATATAAGGCCACGTGAACGTACTTATTCAGGCTTATTCAGTTAAACTTGAGAATTTCGTATATCATCATTTAAAAATATTATAAAATAAGACATACACGGCAGTCGTTTTCATTTCTAAGCGTTTAATCATTGCCATTATCATTATTATTGTAGCTTACATGTAACTGACTGATTTTACATTTTTTGCTATTGTAGCTTACCAGATTGGTTTTATTGTTCAGAGACTGATTACAAAGTCGGTGCTTTACTGGCAAATAAACGCACAGGAGGTTGGCTGCAGAAGGGGCGAGAAATTTCAATACTCACAGTTGAGTGCAGTGTGAAAAAAATCCGAGTTTATTCTACAACAGCTAATACCTATATTGCTAGTAAAGCAGCTAATGTCGCCTGTCGCTTTTAACCTCTTGGGGAGCGTCTCTCTTTCTTGGTATCTGCAAAAGAATAATTGAAACATAAGTTATTTTGTTAAATTGTGAAAATCAATGACTAAATTATTCTAGTAGTGAATAGCTTTTTTGAACTTTAAAGGGAAGCTATTCAAGAGTTTTCTGGTAGGAGTTGTATAAACAAAAGACTATAACGTCAAATTCTATCACAGCCACTTTAGGGAAAAATTAGCCTTTGTGTCTACTTTTGCGCGTGGGTATTGCTAAAGACCCCTAAATAGCAACATTTGTCAGCATTGTGCCGTAAAAACATTTTACTACGTTTTCATCATCTTCTTGAATTGTTACAACAGTGTACCAAGTTTCATCGCATACCGCACCAACACATTATAGTTACCTTCCTCGGGCATGAAATCCGGGACATATTCGTCTTCCCAGTTAAAGGCTCCTGCTTCATACTTGTTCATATCTTCGCCTTCAAGATAATGATTTTAGAAATAAAAAAAATTGCTGACCACTGTTTTAATTGGCTATCTGTCAATGAATATACGAAACTGCTTTTTGACAGCTTTTCAGTGCTAACCTTTTCCAAAAAGTTTGCGCAGAATAGCGTTTCTGGAATCAATCCTTTGCTCAGGGTCTGGCAAGGCTCCATGTAACTAAAAGAAATTAAGAAATTAGTGACAGAGTATCTGAACCATACTGGTTTAAATTTATTCACCAGATTCACTACCTGTCATAGACTTGACCCCTGCAATTATTTAATAAAGGCTGCGCACTTTTTGTTTTCTTTTGGTCGTAAGGAACAGTTTGGAAATCACCAGAAATTCGGGTTAATCTATGTCAACCTTCGATTCATTGTTCCATTTTAAAAGTATTTAAGCTACCTAGTTGAATTTTTCCTACCTTTCCAAAGAGCATTGCTTGAGCTGTTAAACTGAATGCAACAAAAAACAGGAACAGCAAAAGTCGCGCCATTTTGTAAGCGTGTTCTTTGTTGTCTTGATCTTCAGAACCGGTATGAAAGGAAAGTCACCCGAGGGTAGTTTAAACTGCAGTGATGAGTTACATCACATTTATCTGTTCATAGCCCCATCAATATTGCTTTGAATATTTTCAGGTACAAATATAACGTTCGTGAAATGCATTCACTATCAGAATATCCATCGAGGACATGTCTGACTCATCATATGTGGTCCAAACGTACGCTAAAAGGAAAGGGTGGGGAGAAATATCACGTACATTCCACGGAACGGACTTGGAACGTGACTTTGAGGGCCGACAATTTAACTTTTAAGGTAGGGGCTCTGGGTGATTTCAGAAAAAGAAATATTCATTACCTCCACCGGCAATTCGACGACCCTGAGCAGAGTTTTCAGACTCTGGGTCAATGGAAATTAAACCGCACCATTTCCTCTTATTGTGAGTTTTAGCCGCTTGTGATAACATAGCAGAATCAAGATAAGACCACAAAAGTAATACTGAATATTAGTTATTTATTCTGAAACCAAATTCTATCACGTTGGCTATAATTGTTTTTCCAAAGGACTGCAGAAAATGCAGAAGTGAAAGTTTGAATGTTTTTTTTTTTTTTTCAAAAATCATTGCACTGAAAAATGAATCGGTATTTGCGAATGAGTTGATGATATAAAAGAGGTGGGATGGATTTGTTCTATTTGAGAAACTGGAAACGTGAAATATGGCCGATATCAAAAACAAAATGCTGCTGATCAAGTATTCGACCTTTAGCATGCAAAGGACGTGAATGTGGCTTTAATTCAGCTTTCATATATCTTAATTTTAAAAAAATATTTTAAAATAATACATGTACCAGTGTACCTCTCTTATATTTATAGCTTTGATAAATGTAAGCTAACGCTATTAAAATGGATAAAAAAATCCGAGAAACTATTAAAAATAATTTGTTATTAGTACAGGTAATAGCATTATTTGTAGTGACATTTGGCATAAATACCACTAGTGATATTTTAAAATTGTTATATGTAATTTGAGACAATTTTGAAATATCACGAGTGGTATTCATGCCAAATATCACGTACAAATCATGCTATTATTTGTTTATACTACTACCTGCAAAAGGTTTGTAATTTTCACATGAAAGTATTTCAAATTAAGCTGAAATACCACTGCTCTAAGCCAATAAGATTGCAGAAATTTCTCGTGTAGTAGTATAATAGAAAATATCACCTAAAAAGATACATTATTATATTACATCCAGTCGAACCTCCCCTGAGCGATCACCCAAAATGCACGCAAAAGACTTGGTCGCTTACGGGAGGTGGTCGCGTACAAGAATCAAATCACATGGGGCCTCTTCCGAGAAGAGGTCCGGGCACATCTACTTCATGGAAGATAATTTATTGCACCCAATTTCTAAGTTAGGCCATGTGTAGTTCCATGTTGTCACTCAAAGTTCTTTCTTACATTCAAAGTAGCTCAGCGTACACAGTGATCATTGAGACCACAGAATGTGCCAAGTGGTCGCTTAGAAGCGCTTAAAAACAATCAAAAATCATCAATCATCAGGCCCCAAAACTGGTGCCGGTTGCTTACAGGAGGTGGTCGTTTACTAGAGGTTCCTACTGTAAGGCTTTGACGGGGAAAGTTGTGGTTTTTAGGAGAGGTGGTCGCATATGGGAGATGGTCGCACTAGAGGTTCGACTGTATCACTATCATTATAGAGTATATTTATAAAAACTTTGCGACAAGACAGCTTTCTGCATACTCCTCAGAACATGATCATTTCATTCTCCTACTAAAATGATTCCACTAAAGTAATACTTCATCTATGCCTGAAAAATTATAGACCATCCACCTTGGCAGGAGAATTTCAGCACCTGCTTAGGAATTCTCCCATCGCAAAGCAGAATTCCGGCTTTACCCTTTGTTAAGATATAAACTGAACTTAATCATAACATCAAGATGGCAACTGCCCCTGGGCCCCCCGAATATCACAGGGTACCCAGTATTACACCCGTTGCTGTTCTCCACCCGGGGAAAACTCAACAACTATCACAGGTTTCCTCCGTTTTTCTCGTATACTCTTAAAAAAACCTGTTTGTGTTAGCCCAGTGCACTTTACACACCCTGCAAGTATACGGGGAATTCTTTCAGGCCAATTATACCACACATCTGAGTAAACGCTCTTTCCTGTCTGACGTATTATGATGACACAACTTAAGCAGAAGAAGTTTATTGTGCAATTTCAAGTTGTACGCCCCTGCAATGCTACTCGAGGGACCTATCTTCCACTTCTTCATCCAATCGATGCCGTTTTTGCTTAGATTTTGCCTTTCTATTCTAGATAATTTATGATTTTAATCATGATTAAGTAGCAGCATTTCCTTTGCTATATTTTTGTATACCTGAGACGAACTTATAATTAAAAAATAATAATAAATAAATATATAAAATTCAACACCAGTTAACACCCGAGTGGCTATAACAGAGGCATGCCTATTCCTTTGGCTCACCGGTTACTCTCAAGAACAAGTATCACACGATTTTCTCTTTCTTTTAAACACAGGTCAGAGATGTTAATTTTTTTCTTATCTTATTGTTATTGGAAAAAAAGAAAAACCTGAAACCTGAAACCCTCCTCTTCAACCCCCTCTTTCTCCAGTCCTTCGTTGATAGCATCTTTGAGTGATTACTTATATTACTCGTTATTGATTCTTTATTTTCGGTTTCTCAGAACAGTCCAACATTTCCAACCTGATTACGAGATGTTGAGCCCAAAATCACTGTAAAAGCAATACCGATATAGGGTGAAGGACTAACGGGAAATGTTTATTTTCCTTTTAGAACGGAGCTCATTTTAATAGAATCTAAATTTTACTTATTTGAGTAATTTCTCTGGTCAGACAAACTTTGGGAAAAAAAAAAGAGAATTTGAGCAAAATTAACAACGGATTGATTTGCTTTTAAGTTTCATTTTAAATGTTATCAGAGAAGTTTAAAAAAAGAGCAATTGAAAGCTGAATGAGGTTCGTCAGCTCAGACAAAGACGTGACATTAAGGAAATAAACAAGTTATATAAGTCTTAATTGTTTTCCGGAAATCAACACTTATAGTGCCGGAACAAGATATTGATACAGAGATGGATTGGCACGTAAGAATTTTCGTATTCATTATGTGGGAAAGATATATATTGCATTATTATCATTTATTTTTCTGTCACAGTCTTTGCCGGTGTTCTTTAATTTTTCTGGTGCATCAGTCACTCTAGTCAATCACTATGGTCATAAACTAAGCACCCTCCTGAGGATTCGTGCAGATCCCAGCATGGAGATTTTTGGGTCTCTGTCAGAGTAGCTCTCTCTGATACTTTCTTGATGTTTTCTACTATCCCCTTGTTATTATTATTATTATTATTATTATTATTATTATTATTATTATTATTTATTATCATTGTTATTCATAAACAAGTAAAAAATAACGCGGAAACGAACGAACGATGTTTCGGTGTCATCTTGACGCCATTTTCAAGTTCGAAATGATTGCTGATAAATTGTCAAAAACATTTGGTTGTTTAGCATATCATATCGATCCTACGCCCCATGTTGTTCGTTCTGTATGTGAACTCTCTGCCAGATGTTGTTAGATCAAGCCAGATTGCCGCTTTTGCCGATGACACAAAGGTTTTCAAAGAAATAACATCAACGCGCGACGCAGAACAACTTCAGGAGGACCTATCTGACCTGGTCACGTGGTCAGATTCTGCTAGCCTAAACTTTAATTACAACCGTTTAAATGCAAAGCCGCATCACTAGGAAACTTAAACCCGTCGTTTTTGTCTATCATATGGCCGGCTCTCAACTTGAAGTTGTCTCTACCGAGAAGGATCTTGGTGTTTACATCACGGATAACCTCACGTGGCATAAGCAAGTCAATGTGCAATGCGCTAAGGCCAGTAGGTTCCTGGGATATGTACGGAGAAACACCAGACTCGTCAAAACCATTACGGGTAGACGCCTGGCATGCCTTACCCTTGTAAGATCCCTCTTAGCTATGTAAGATCCCTCTTGGCTATGCCCGAGCTAACCTGTGTACAGACGTCCCCCCTCCCTCAGAAAAAAATCTTCCGGTTTTTTTCTAAGAGAGGGGGAACGTCTGTACACAGGCTATACCACGCAAGTGTGAAATCCGCAGTCAATAGACCTGTTTCGAAAGGTAGAGCGTGTCCAGAGGCGCGCTACAAAGTATATCCCGGATCTACCATTCATTTGTGACCAAACATAAAGGCATAGGCTAATGAATCTTAACTTATTACCAATCTCCCATTGGCACGAGTTTTTAGACATGATTCTTTTTTCAATGTTGTAACCGGAAGAGTTAGAGTTAGTCCTTGTGTTCTCCTGCAAGTCTTAATTACTCGCACTACCAGCTCTAACAGCAACCGTAATGTCACTCACTTTATTTCAAGGAAATGTAATACTGTTGTATTGAAGAAACTGGGAACGTGAAATGGGGCCGCTATTACAAAATGTTGCTAATCAAGTGTTCGACATTTAGCATGCAAAGGAAGTGAACGTAGCATATTCAGCTAAACTTGAGAATTTCTTATATCACGATATATCTTACTTTAAAAAATGTTATAAAATAAGACATACACTCCTCTTATATTTTTATACTACCTCTCATGAATGTTAGCTAACTCTATTAAAATGAATATAAAATCCCAGAAACTTAAAATAATTTGTAAGAAAACAATATATATCACCTAAAAAAATAAATTATTTATAGTTGCTCTTACTAAATATTTTGAGCAAGTTTTTGGCGCCAGTACTTGACGCCAAAGTGGATTCAAGATAAGAGAAGACAAACGTAAATCGAATACTGGATAGAGCGATTTTGTTTGACCTTGAAAACGGTTTCCGTCTAGTTTTATCAGGAAACAGATCAAAACACGAGATTAATTGCATTTCTGAGGTTGTAGTATACCATGTTTGTTGACCCTCAAGCGATCCCTCCAAACGATCTCAATGAGCCTTGTGGTGGCATATCTTTCACTGGTTTTTACCCGTTTTGAGAACATGGCGAATTTCGCTGGTTAAGTGCACTGCTTTTATTCGAGAGGAATAACCCGTCACTCTAGGAATATCTCATTAATTCCCAATACAAGGGAAATCCACGGTAGCTTCTTGGTGTAGCGGACGATAAGATTATCAAAACATTGAAAATACACTGAAAATTACTCATATCACAAACGCAATGCATGGCTAAACAACAGCACTTGCTGTAGTGTTATACAACAAGAAGAACTAATAGAATGGCATCCTAGTGAAGTTCAGGAAGTTTTTAACACAGGAACCAGAATTCGAGTTACCTCAAAAGATTTCAGTGAAATTTCGATAAAGGGAAAGGAAATTCAGTTCGAGTTAGTGAGGAATTCAACCTAGTAATCCGTGTTCCAGTTAGTTCTTTTAATTTTGGATTAACACTGTAATTAAAAAAAAAATAACGCAGATGATTTCGCCAACTCGGTCAAGATTCTTAACGCATTAAGTATTTTATTAGCCTGAGAAAACAGCGGACACTTCTGGACGCCATCACTGGTTTCTTCACGAAATGAAGTCTGAGAAATGAGCGCAGAAATTCCATACTATTGTTGTTGACAATATTAAATTCGGGGTTTTGTGCATGAGTGCGGGTGCTTTAACCTAAAGCGCTTAAACGCTTCAACAGGGCGATCGCTAAGATTTTAGTAAAGTTCCCAGGCAAGTAGACGGCATTGAATTCCACAGCTAGGAAGTTCTTTTAGTCCTGTTTCCTTTTTGTTTACTGTAAAAGTACCCGTCAGTGATACTCACAGTAGCCGCGGGATATCACCGACTCCCGGTTCTCAGTGACAGCCCTGCTTGAAACAAAACTCTTAAAACATATTAAAGCCCGAGAAAACAGCCGACATTGCGCGACGTGACCCGTGGAGTGGGGGCGAGGTACTCCCCTATACTAATAAGCTATATAGGTATATGCCGCCCCAAAGGGTAGGGTCTTTGCGCCGTTTTGGTCTGAAAACGGGTACAGACTTTGTTCATTTTGGTCTGGAATAGCGTATGGTTTTCAAGGGAACTACGGGAATGTACGAACGTATTTATTGTTTCAATTCCAAATGAGTAAAAAAGAAAGAGAAATAAACGATTTCGACATGGATTTTAAGAAATCTTTTCTGTTGCTGTTCCAATCTAAGTAATGAGGACATATATGGATTGAGGCCAGGTCTGAAAACGGTTGTGAAGAATGAAGTTTTTGGTCTGAAATAGGGTCAGGATTTGGAGAACCGGGCGGTACAACCCCACCAAAAATTACCAGGAGTACCCCCCCCCCCCCCCCTTCCTTGGGACGCCACCACTAGTTTCCCCGCGAGCGCAGAAAATCCGTACTGCATGATGACACGTTACTACCAAGATCTGGGAAGTGCTCCTGGTTAAATTTGTTTGAACCTACCAGAAGCACTACCCAGATCCGTGGTAGTGACGTGTCATGAGAGAGGAGAAGCCGTTACGTCACGTTGCCATGGTAGCAAAATTTCTGGATCTCAACAAGCCGTGGTCCTGCAAATATAGCAGGAAGAAAAAAAAACGATAAAAATGACATGCATGACTCCTATGTATGATTGCACTCTGGATCAAAATGGTAGCCCATACTTTTCTTCCATCGTTCGACAATGCAAATGGCCGTCTCTGTCATGAACAATTGTTGAGGTCCAAGAATTTTGCTACCATGGTAACGAGACCTCACAATTCTATAGTTCACAGCGTCAATCGAGCGCAGTCCTCAGTCCAGTTCGCGCTACGAAAGTGATCAAAGGAGGCTTGGAACCGAACACCATCGCACGAAGCCTGGCGAAAATAGCAGAAAATGCCTTGGCAGAACGTTGAGAAAAAGTCCCAGATTAAAATATGTCAGGGAAAAGTCAGGGAAAAAAGAAAATTTTTCAGAAAAGTCAGGGAATTTTTTAAGAAGTCAGGGAAAATCTTTGATATTGTCAAAGTCAGTTAAAAGTCAGGGAATTCTGTTTTCCGGTTTATTGTTCATAAGTTTTCTTCAAGGCTTTGAAATGCATTTTCTTTCGGAAAAGATGAAAAGCATGCTGCAAAGCAAGCAAAGCGATCAATTTGACACTTTACGCCTGATACATGTAGTAGTTGTGGTCAGTGGTTTTCGTTGAGAATGATTTCTTCCAAATTCCTTCTTCCTTTTTGCGCGCGAAAAGCGGGAAAAGTTTGAAAATGAAGAGAAAAGTGTCGATGGGCAGCAAAAAAAACTAAAGCAAATGTAAACATCGATTGTTTCTCGTTAATAAAAGATCAGTGAAAACTGTTTAAAGGTCAGGGAAAAGTCAGGGAATTTTTAACTTTCTGTTGAGTGGCAGCCCTGTATTAGCTCCAATAGCCTGCTACAAAGACTACCAATAAACGGTAGCAAACCTTGCAACGATTCTAACGTACTTAACCCTTTAAGTCCCAATAGTGACCAACATCAATTTTCTCCTGACAATATCCGTACATTGTCAAGAGATATGGTTATGAGGATTAACAAAATGATTGCCAGAGAGAAAATGCCTTGATCTTTGAACAAATTCTCTCAACTCATTCTTTAACGAAATGTATGGAGACCAGTTTGGAGAATTTGTTTGTGGATATTGGGACTTAAAGGGTTAAACTTCACTGATAAAGGGCCAGGCCCGAAACGTTTGGAGAGTGAACTAATATCAAAAGACGACACTCGCGTTCATTACTTTTTTTTGTATTGAACGTTCCTTTATTTAAAAGAAATCCGAGTATATTCTACAACTAGCAAATGCCTATATTGCTGGTAAAGCACGAACATTAAGTCTCTCCTAACCCTTAAATATTCGAACTGATTGTTCTGCAAGCAGATTTGACGATTAAGCGGTCACAGAAGGGGACAGAAGTAAGGGATTGAATTTCGTTTTTCTCTGTAGGTGACTTTAAAACACCTTCCAATCAGCTTTAAGGATTCTCACACAGAACACCAAGTTTGAATATTATTAATACGATTATTTTTTAGTCTCTATGTTTATGAAGCCAAAACTATGCTCTTATTCAAGGAGGCAGATGAAAAATGACCTGCAACCGTTCCATCCTTGGAGGTACGGCTATCGGCTGCATTTGATCACTGACGGAAGGCCCTCTTCTTTTTGGTACCTGCGAAACAATAATAGAAACATAAGTTGATGAGTTTTTTCTAATTTTGAAAATCAATGAACGCACATTATAGTTACCTTCCTCAGACATGAAATCCGGGATATCTTCGTCCTTCCAGTTTAAGGCTCCGGCTTCATACTTGTTCACGTTTTCGCCTTTAAAACAATAATTTTAGGGGAAAAAAATGTTAAAAACTGTTTCAATTTGTAATCTATCAATATCAAAACTGCTCTTTTGACAGTTTCTAAGTTCTAACCTTTACCAAAAAGTTTGTGCAGAATGGCGTTTCTGGTATCAATCCTTTGCTCATTGTCTGGCAAGGAACGCTGTCGAGAGCAAAAAATGAAAACGTAAATCTACAGCGTAAATGTCATCTCGGAGTTTTAGGCTAGCGTGTAAGTTGCATGTAACTAAAAGAAATTAAGACCATATTAAATTTTTAATACTTTTAGTGCGAGAGTATCTCCGATCCTGCTTAAATTTATTCACCTCTGCCATTGTTCAATAAAAGCTGCGCGCTTTGTGTTTCCTTTTGTTCGTAAGCAACAGTTTGAAAATCGCCAGAAATTCTGTTCGGCTGTTACCGTATGTCAATCCTCTTTGTTTCATTTTAAAAATATTTGGTTATTCACAATCTAGTTTATCCTACCTTTCCAAAAAGGAATGCTTGAGCTGTGAACCCCATGAATGCAACAAAAAACAGCAGCAGCAAAAGTCGAGCCATCGCGCCGGTATGAAAGGAAAGTCACCCCAGAGCAGTTTATGCTGCTGTGATGAGTTACATCACATTTATTTGCTCATAACCCCATCAATATTGTTTTCAATATATTCAGGTACAAATATTACGTTCGTGACTGATGCATTCACTGATCGGAATATCCATCCTGTACATGTCATTATACTATGGTCCAAACTGAGTGACACTCAAAGGAAAGTGTGGGTTGAAATGTCACGTACATTCCACGTGATGTGACTTTAGGAGGAAAGTGTGTGGTGAAATGTGACGTACATTCCACGGGATGTGACTTTAGGGGGAAAGTGTGTGGTGAAATGTCACGTACATTCCACGTGATGTGACTTTAGGGGCCAACAATTTAACTTTTAAGGTAATGGGCAGGGTGATTTCAGAAAAAAAATCAATCATCATAATATTCGTAACCTCCATTTCGGCCTGGAGCAGAGTTTTCAGGCAACCAAATTATACCGCCCCTTTGTTTAGGCGGCCTGTCCTAACATAGTAGATGATAGAGCGGTTTTCACTTGACTGTCGAAAGGGATTGGTTTTGGTTTTGGTTTTGGTTTTACTACGCCCTTTGGTTGGCTAGTGTATTTAGTTTGGTTTTGGTTTTACGACAGTCAAGTGAAAACCGCTCTAAGATCACAAAAGTAATACCGAATATTCGAGTTATTTATTTATTCTGAAACCAAATTCTATCACTTTGGCCTGCGTGCAGAGGTCCCTCTCTTGCTTGGCTTCGCCCCGTAACGTAAACAAACCAACCAGGCGACAGACAAGCCACGCAAACAACTTTGTAAACGCTAAAAGCCATACAAGAGAGAAACCTCTGCTCGCAGGGTAACTACCCTTAAAAATAAATCGAGATTTGCTAAAGTTGTTGATTTAAAAGAGATGGGATGGAGTTGTTGTATTTGAGAACTGGAAACGTGAAATGTGGTCGATATTGTAAAATGTTGCTGATCAAGTGTTCGATGTTTCGCATGCAAAGGACGTGGACATATCGCTTATTCAGCTAAACTTGAGAATTTCATATATCGCGATATCCTACTTTTAAATGAAAAAAAAATAAAATAAGACAGGCACTCCTCTTTTGTTTTTAGGCTAGTTCTTATAAATACTAGCTAACGGTACAGTCGAACCTCCCGTAAGCGACCACCCAAGTGCAAAGACTTAGTGGTCACTTACGGGAGGTGGTCGCTTACAAGAATCGGACCATAAAAGGGTCTCTTCCGAGAAAAGGTCCACACATGTGCACTTTATGGTAGATAATTAAATTGCATGCAATGTCTAAGTTACGCCATGTGTAGTGCTATGTTGTCAGTAGAATAAATTCTCAAGGTGATGTTACACGGGACGCTTCGCAACACAGTAATACAGCATTGTTGCGACATTGTTTCCAATGATTGCAACATTGCTCCAACATTGCCACGCTGTGAAAAATCGTCTCGTGTAACATGACCTTTAGAAGCATAGTGCCATACAGAGAATGTGTCAAGTGGTCGCTTTCAAGGGGTTAAAAACAATGGAAAATCATTAACCGTCAGGCCCAAAAAATATTTTAAAATAAGACGTGCACTTCTCTTATGTTTTTAGACTAGCTCTCATAAATTCTAGCTAATGGTATTAGTATAGGTAATAGCATGATTTGTAGTGATAATTGGCAATAAATGCCACGAGTGATATTTCGAAATTGTTATACGTAATTTCACGAGCCGTTAGGCGAGTGAAATTTGAGACAATTAGAGAGATTAAGATTCACGTTTACGCCAAACTGCAAACGTGAACTTGCACCACGTGACCAAGTTTTCCCCCTATTTTTCGTTTCCCATTTATTGCTTCTACACAAAAATAAGTAGTTTTATGCTAGTTTTGTCCACAAGAATCGTTCTGGACCTTTTTTAACTGCTCAGTTTCTATTCTGAGAAATTCTCCACTGACGTTTGCCGTTTGCGGTATGCGGTAAACGTGAATCTTAATCTCTCTATTTTTGAAATATCACGAGTGGTATTTATGCCAAACATCACGTACAAATCATGCTATTATTTGTATATACTACTACCCGCAAAACCTTTGTAATTCTCACATGTAGGTATTTCAAATTAAGCTGAAATACCCCTCCTCTAAACCAATCAGATTGCAGAAATTTGTCATGTAGTAGTAAAAATATGAATACATGCACAAAATCCGAGAAACTTATTATAATCAGTGTTAGTATACCAAATATCACCTAAAAAAATTGTTATTAGTTGTTATCACTATTTCTGATTCCTTAAGATATTTTACGCGAGTTTTTGGCGCCAGTACTTGATGTCAAAGTGGATTCAAGATAAGACAAATTGACGTAAATCGAATCAACCGGATAGAGCGATTTTGTTTGCCCTTGAAAACAGTTTCCGTCGAGTTTTATCAAAAAACACTTAGATCAAAACACGAGATTAGTTGTATTCCCGAAACTATCTTTGCAATTTTGAACACGGAAGTTGTAGTAAACCATGTTTGTTGACCTCCAAGTGGTCCCTCCAAACGATCTCACTGAGCTTTGTGTTGGCATATCGTTCCCGGGACCCGTTTAGAATATGGCGAATTTCGCTGGTTAAGTGCACTGCTTTTATCCGAGTGGAATAACCCGTCACTCTAGGAATATATCATGCCCAATATAAGGGAAATCCACGGTAGCTTCTTGGAGTAGCCGACGATAAGATTATCAAAACATTAAGAAAACACTGAAAAAATACGGCTCAAACGACAATCGCAATGGCTAAATAACAGCACCAATTAAAATCAAATTGCTGTAGTAGTAGTTTTAGTGTTTACCCCGATTAAACAACAAGAAGAACTAACAGAATGGCACCCGAGTGAAGTTACAAGAACCAGAATTCGAGTTATCGGGGTAAATTTCAGCGAAATTTTGATCAAGGGAAAGGAAACTCTGGTCGAGTTAGCGAGGAATTCGAGTAATCCGAGTTTGAGTAAACCGAGTGAAAATGACTGAAAAGTGGGGTGAAATCTAAGGGAAAGGGGACTTAGTTCGAGTTAGCGGGGAGTTCAAGTTGCCGGGGTTCTACTGTATTTTACATAACACCAGGAGCTACATTTCTTATCCCAGGGGTATTACTGTAAATCCTGGGGATACTCTCGCCAACAAAAATGATTCTCTATCACAGGGCACCTTCAGTTTTCGTCATTTTAGTTCTTTTAATTTTGTATTAACACTGTCAATAAAACTAACGCAGATGATTTCGACAACTCGGTCATTAAGTGTTTTATTAACCTGAGAGAACAGTCGACACTTCTGGACGCCATCACTGGTTTCACGAAGTGAAGTCTGAGAAACGAGCGCAAAAATTCCATACTGGTTACGCCTCACTGCAAAAATCTTAGCCTGCGTGGCAGGCGTTAAGAGGGGAAGGGAAAGGGGGAATTTATGCGCGCGAGATCGCGCGAGGTTCCTTTCCTTTCTCCCTCGCGCGCCCAAATTCCCTCTTCCCCCTCCCCTTTTAACGCCTGCCACGCAGGCTACAAAAATCTGGGTAGTGCTTCTGGTTGGTTGAAACAATTTTTAAACCAACCAGAGGTACTTTCCAGATCTTGGTAGTGACGCGTCATCATGCAGTATGGATTTTCTGCGCTCGTTTCTCAGACGTCATTTCGAGGGAAAACCAGTGGTAGCGTCGCGCAATGTCGGCTGTTTTTCTCAGGTTAATGCTATAACCCTTTAAACCCTGAGATCAAAACTTGAATTCTCATATGTTGCCCCCATTCATTTCCTACAGAGGTAGTGGGGAGAAGTTGATAAAATATCAAGCAAATTCATTTTGTGTGATCATGTTCGTAAATTCTCATGTACACTCTGTTTTACAAAGCATTGATATTACAAGGAGAGATTTGACACTGATCACTCTTACGGCTTAAAGGGCTTAGAGTTTTGTTTCAAGCAGGGCTGTCACTAACGGTCGGGAGTCGGTGATATCCGTCGGCTACTGTGAGTATAACTGCCAGGTACTTTTACAGAAAATAAAAAGAAAGAAAACAGGACCAAAAGAACTTCCAAGCTGTTCAATTCGCTGCCTCCTACTTGCCTGGGAACTTCATTAAAATCTTAGTGATCGCCCTCTTGAAGGGTATTCAGGTGGCTGAACACAGTTGTATTCAATCGTTCATGTTGCCATGGAAACTATGAAAAAATCAAATTTTACCTGTCACTCAAAATCTTTCATCAGTATATTTTTCCCTTGCCAAGTTTCAGCTTGTGAGCTGCAACCTTTCTCTTGCCATGATTTGGCAAATGAAATACACTCACAAACTGCCAAAACTCTGTTCAGCCACCTTAAAGCACCCGCACTCACAAAACCGCGAATTTGATCTTATCAACAAAAATAGAGAGGAGAAGTCGTTACGTCACGTTACCATGGTAGTAAAACTTCTGGATCTCAACAAGGCGTGGTCCTGCAAATATGGCAGGAAAAAAAAAACCAAACAAAAACAAAACAATTTGGCATGCATGACTTCTGTGTATGATTGCACTCAGGAACAAAATGGTAGCCCATACTTTCCTTCCATCGCTTGACAACGCAAATGGCCGTCTCTGTCATGACAGATTGTTGAGATCCAGAAATCTTGCTACCATGGTAACGTGACGTCACAGTTCTCCTCTCTATGGTCCACAGCGTCTATAATCAATTGATGAAAAAATATATAAAAACGAATTTGTCTCAAGTACTCTCTCGCTATTTATATCCTATTTAGTTGTTTTAGCTAGTTCTACACTTTGTAACGTTTGCTTGAGTTCGTGCCGCTATCATGTGATTGTGTACAGTAATCTCGTACACAAAACATGGAAACTCTCTACCTCAGCGGATCTCAGCGTCAGTCTTCACGCTTCCGCTGCGCACTTGAAGCGGTGCAAATCGAGCTCAGTCCTCAGCCCAGTTCACACTGCGAAAGTGATCAAAGGAGGCCTGGAACCGAACGCCATCGTACGAGGCTTCGCGAAAAATGGCAGAAAATGTCCCAGAACGTTGAGAAATAGTCTACATTAAAATATGTCGTTTTTCCCTGCGAGGAACACGGGATATGCAAAATTTCGGATCTCTGAGTTAAACATTCCTTCCGAACATTGGCTAACTGTTAAGACGGTAACTTTTGTTTCGAAAGAATTTACAGTTGGCTGTTCGAAGTCCTCTTTAAATATGTTGGCTTCTTTCCTCTGTACACTCGCTTAAAGTTCTTCAATCGAGCTAACCATTTTAAATCCGTTGAAAGTTACTCTCATCTGCAAAACGACGTCCCCGTTTAAACTATCTCGGCTTCTTGCGTTTGTACACTCGCTTTAATTGTTTTAAGTGAGGTTTGGTTTGAGGAAGTCTACGCTTAAGAGAGTTCTGTTGTTCAACGAGCGGAGCGAGGTGTCCCTGTTCAGCTAACATGGTCAAAAATGTGCGAATGAAAGGATCGTAGTCATGAGTTCGGCGACTGTGATCAATCTGCAAAGAAATGGAATAATTACAATAAATAAATAAATAATTAGATGAAGAAATTTTCATTCGTTAAACCAAAACGAATTGTCACACCCATTCACCATGACAGACTTCATTCGCTTGCGTTTTTTTTTTTTTTTTTTGGCCACACCGCAGATCTTGTGCCAATAATTATTCTACTACTTGAGCACTCATTATTTCCAGTGTCATAACGGGGCGAATCTTTTAAGTACAGTCACGTGAACTATATCAAGGTAGAAAGCATCTAAAAATACATGTGAATATGGTCTATTCGTCTCGAAAACCCGCGTGTTTCGTGTTAACACAGGTGCGCGCCCCACTAGCGTTTTCGAATATTTTCGACCGCCTACAATAGAACGTTTTCACACGACTTCGTGTCCGCTATATAAGTGTAACAAACTAATTAAACGGCGGCCATGTTGGTGTTCCAAACCAATCCTGGAGTTGAAAACTTTTCTTATGCAAAAATTTCCTTTGTTTCAATAATTATGCATAGATGCTGACCATGTCAATGAAAACTCTCTCTAGGCTGTAGAACACGCGCAAATCTGGTAATACGTTCTTGTTCCCAGACTACTCCCGGACGTGTGTACTACTCAGTGAGCATGCATCAACAGCGCCAGGGATAATCTTGACTATTGTCGCCATTAAACATAAGGTGCTCGCCAAAATTCACAAAGAATTAATACATACGTAGTACTTCCTCCGTTTCTCTTTTTCGTCTCTCAAGGAATTTTCATTCGCTTGAATCTGACGCTCTACCTGGTGCAGTTGGGTAACAAGAACCTGAAAGAATAAAAACGGGAGATAAGAAACACAGCTCCATGTTAGCTTTAGCTATAATAATAATAAAAATAACTTTATTTAAGTATCAGAACAATAAGTAATATTTTACAATTTTAAATTATATCGTGTTGTTTGCAAATTAAAAACTAAATATATGACAACAATGCTAACTATTAAAATCCTATTTACAATTAATTCGTTTGAAAAAAAGAAAGGAAAAAAACTATTCATTCAAAACACTATTTACAATTCCTGCCGATTTAAAAAGCACTCAATTAGCTTTAGCTTGTCGGTCAATCATTCATTTTATCATCGTTTTGCGATTTCGTGACAAAACCTGGGTCACAAGCAAAATAAGAGGCAAGGCAAAAGAACGTGAAATAATATGGTCTTAGAGTAATTCACCTTCAATTTTAACGACTGTGTTTCAGTGGTAAAGTAAACAAACAATTAAACAAACTTGTCATGGCTAGCCAGCTGCCCAGCAACCCAGGCGTACATGAGACAATCAATCAAGCAGTCGGTCGGTCAGTCAGTCAGTCAGTCAGTCGGCTGGTCAATCAATCAGACACCCAGTCAACAAGTCCTGGAGTCAGTCAGTCAATGAGTCAGTAGTAATTAATCTCTTCTTCCCCGTCAACCCCTGCGCCCCCTCCGTTTTAAAAGTGTTAATTCAAAAAAATTATCCTGCTTCATGCTATTAGCCGGACCCAGCTTACCTGAGTTTCTGAACAAATCTTGGCCAACTCACTCAATGGAATAGAAAAGCCATAACTTGGGACAGGTTCTTGGTTAGCGTTCTTTCCAGATCTTTTTTCGTCATCTACAACGCCAATCAGATAATATTTTGTTAAAACAAACAAACAAATAAACAAGCAAAATTTAGGGGATAAAGTCCACCGTGCGGTGTTACGGTCTATCCAAACGTCAATATTTCCTCTACCTTTTTGCTTCAGCTGACTCTTTGTGCCAGTATCACCATTATCTGGGTCACTGGACAGCTCCTCTGCGCCTGCTCTACCATCATGACTGCTGACCACTGTCTCGGAGTCAGAGAATGAAAAGGTTTCAGTGTAATCCTGTTGATCTTCTGATGGAGCTGTCTCGGTGGTCTCCTGGAAACATCAACAAAGAAAATACCATTCATAGCAGCTTTTTAGAAGATTTACGGTCATATCGTCCAGTAGTAAATTCAATCTCACGACCTAGTGAACGATAGAGCCTTGTAATATCTTTCTAACATTTGCTTCTGTGGACAAACTCCTGTGGTGTTACCATTCAGATGAAACCTCTTCAGCAGTACTTTCACATGGTACTATTTATTTAGTATGTAGTTCTAACTTTTGAGTCTGTGGACAAAATCCTGTGGTGCTACCATTCAAATGAAACCTCTTCAGCAGTACTTTCACATGGTACTATTTATTTAGTATGAAGTTCTAACTTTTGAGTCTGTGGATAAAATCCTATGGTGTTACCATTCAAATGGCTTAACGGCTTAACTGTCAGACGACCAATAACATCGCTAACCAGAGTATAATACCATCAACTGACGTGATACAACTCACTTTGACTCTGAAGATGACTTCAACAACAACAGTCCTATTCAGGACTACTTTCACCCGGACGATCAAACTCAACCTACTTTTATTATTATCATTATCATTATTTTATTTATTTATTTATTTATTTATTTATTTATTTTTAAAGCATTTTACAAACTGTAATGTCGAAGTGTTGTTAAAGATTGACTTTGGCCTCTTATGTGGTGGTGAAATGGTTAAACGAGTATGCACCCCACGCTCAGTTCTGTACTACAAGAATATGTATAACTTGACTGCTTCCAAAAGATATAAGGAGCCAAAAAAAGGTACACCGAGGCACCTGACAGGAGATTAGTAAGTAGGGACAAATGGGGTCAAACTGACCGAAAGAAATTCATACTCTTACCCCTGTTCCTGATTCTCCAGATTCCGAGTGTAGACTTCCTGTAGGCGACAACGGTGGATTCGCTTCTGTAGGTTCTTTACCTTGTTCCATTTCTTGCGACTCATCAGCTGGTACACTTTTGTTTTCTTCCGCAACAGTTTCGTTTTTTGTCTCCGCAATTTGTTGTGTAGTCACTACGGCTGATAAGTCCCCATGCTCTTTTGGAGTCTCTGCTGTGTTTTCTGGTTTTCCTGGGATGTCACCCACTGACGTTGTCATTGCAATGGACGTTGGCTTAGCGACTGATGTTGTCATCACGCACGGTGTTGCCATGGCAACTGTTGTTGCCATAGCAGTAGCGGGTGTTACCAAAGCAGTACTTGCTGGCGTGACAATGCTGTCTGTCTTTTCCTGTGCTGGGGTGTCTGTTGTGTGGGAGGGGGAGTCTGTTGCAACAGCTGCAGTTTTGTCTTTACAGGTAGCTGGATCAAACTGCGAATATTACAAGACTAGAACTCAGAAAAATCATATCTAAACACTGGTCGTACAGCAAGCATGCCCACGGGCACTTTCCATTCGTTTCTATGGAGGGGAGGAGGGAGGGGGAGGGGGACGTTTGTGCTCCCTCCCACCACCACCACCATACAAACGTCTGTAAATTTTCGCAACTTTGCGGAGCTATATCTTCGCTCGCTTAAGACGCATCACTTTCAAATTTGGCAGTTTCACTAATATCAACTAGGCGCTATTTCCAGTGGTGTCGACGGATTTCGCCTAATTTGTCAATGTGAAAAGTTGAAAAAACCGTGAAAGGGTCTATTTTCCCCAAAAGTTTCCACAAATTTCACAAACAGTTGAATTTCCCGAAATGCGAACAACTCAACCGAATATTCTTGAAATTCCGGGAGCAAAGTTGTCTTGTGTTTACGTCCTCCATAAAACGTGAAATTAAGCAGTTTCACGTGGTAGTCGTGCAACGACGGCAAAGAAATGGACAAAAAAGCGTGATGCACGTGCAAAGTTGTTGTTTTGCTTATCTCAACTATTGCTTTTTTTTTTCGCCGTTCTCGTTGTCGCTACCGTCGACGTTGCACAAGCTCCGTCTTACTAATAGAGAGTTTTAGATCCGAGTTTACCTCCAACCTCTAACCGCGGTTTGCGGTTACCCGTTTGCGGTTCGACGTTCAAACATAATTCGATTTAGATTGGCGGTGGATTAGATTACGGCCGCCATTTTGAATCAGCAGCCATGAATGGCACTTGTTTTCAAGATCCAATAGGATTTATCAAATTTAGCATTTCGCCCGAATTTGTGCCTCTGTTAATGGATAAAGACTTGCTCCACAAGATTTTTGTATCATTACGTGGGATAAAACAAGAATTTTACGCTAAAAGCTTTCAGGTAAATGACATACGTGAAAACCTACCTCCCCACGTTGAAAACGCACGTCGTAAATCTCAAACGTGACGCGAAGGACTTGTCACGTGACCTCCAGCGGTTAGAGGTTCGCGGTAAACTCGAATCTAAAACTCTCTATTATTGCCAACGGGTCCGTCAAGCCATAGTTAATTGAGTGGAATGGTTATGAAACCCGTCAGACTCCTTTGTTATATGTTTTTGTGGACCTGAAAGAGCACAACGTTCAAAAGAATTCCTATTATTTTGATTGTATTGACCAATAAAAACGTTGCATTAATTTATTCCGTAACAATTTGCCAACAGAAAACAAAGGATTGTGCACTTTCACGGTACTTCCAACATAAACTGCAGCACTGTTGTTCTTATCATTGATGTTTGCCGCTTTTCATAACCAGTCTCCTCTAATAACTATGGCCAAGCGAAGACGCGAGGTTGATGAGGTGGCATTATACAACTAATATCGATGCACGCTGTATTGTGAGGTACTAAGTGTAAAGAAATAGGCCATTTCCGAGTTCCCCCGGGCCTCTGTATCAAAACGAAGTTAAGTGCTCAGCCTTTGATATAGAAATGATTTTTCATTCTCATGCAATTAAAACTCATTTTCACAAGAAAATTGTGAAATAGGCCATTTCCGAGTTCCAAAAAATTTCACTTTCAAAACGAGGCTAAGTGCGAAATCTTTGTTGTGAAAATGAGTTTTATTTGCATCATAATTAAAAATCATTCTCATATCAATGGCTTCGCACTTAGCCTCGCTTTGAAAGTGAGATTTTTTGGAACTCGGAAATGGCCTATTGTTGTGCACTTGGCCTCACTTTGAAGGTGAGGGTTTTGGAACTCGGAAGTGGCCTATCAGTGTAAGGTAAGGTAACAAAGAGCTAACACAAGAACCAATCAGAGAGCGTGAGATTTGGTATATGACGCAGTCATCAGGCGTGGTTGTAGTAGATTGTAGTAGAGTTGTTTATCCGTTGGTTTGTCCGACGTTCTGGACATTTTAGGTGAGTAGAAATAAGAGTTTTACATGCCTGTGTGTTTTTTGAACTGTATTCAGTTTAGTAGAGTGTTCTTTGGAGTTTGTATTTAAACAAGCGCGTTAAAAAGTCGAGCGAGCTCAAACGTGAACAAGAGTGTTGTTATCGGCAAGCGTGCCAGTTGCCGAGTCAGACATGTCACACACATCACAAAGTTAACAGCAATTAACCTGAGAACGAACTCATACATAAAAGCGGCTAGCGTAGCACAGTTTAGACGTTTATTCTTTAAATATTTGAACCAGCGCGTTCAAAATCAAACCACGTGTTCATCGGCCCGCGTGCAACATCTGTGACTCAACTCGAGTATTGCTGGTTTGCAGGTGACGACACGGCGGCCATGTTGGTGGTTAAGAACAAAAGCATTTCTCTCCTCTGGGAACTTCGAGAAAAAATACTATTGTATTGACCCCCAACACGGTTGCCTTGTCACGTGGTTGCAAACCAAGAATAAGTATACGAATTCCTTCACACGTGCGACCCAGAATGTACAGATTGTGCAAAGAATTCACATAGGAGAAAATTGATGTTGGACACTCTTGGGATTGATGATGGAAGCAGTTTATTTGCCCGTCCATTAGCACTTAGCGATAGCTACAGCTAGTCATCATCATCATCGTCATTATCATCATCATCATCATCACCACCATCCTGATCAAAATCATCATCATTATTAATCTCTAAAAACGTTTTAAGATCCTTCAGAAACGCCGAGGAAAGTTTGACTGAGTGCCTCATTTGTGAGATGTTGTTAATTAAGGAAATGAGACCATCCTTAAACACTCAAACCGACTCCGTTTCAGCAAAACTTTTTACTTAATCATTTCATTCTTTTGTTCTTCAAATTTAATGTAGAACAGTTTCACACCTTCGATTCTTATATATATCGGTTCATAGCCTCTTTCATTTGCATTTGATAAAGGTGACATGTCGTCATGTTTTATAATAGCGTTGCTTTTTATCCTTAAATGTTTTGCAAAATCTTTCGTTAATATCATTCTCATTATCATTAGTATCTTAAAATTGGACTCCACTCAATCCTATTACCATTGTTAACACCGTTAAAGCAGCAAAAACTCACATTAAATTAGCCTAATAACAATAAAACAAGAACCAGAAACAAAAACCACAACATAACCACTGGATAGACATTAATAAATTTATCCCCTGCAGTTTTTTTACATGGGTATATAACAACATCCAGATGTCAAAAAAAGGTGCTGCAGAAAATATTTTGATGCTAATGTTGTAATAATTGTCTCCACTATTCTATGATGGTAAGACTCAAGACTGAAGAGAAATACCTTTTTTAGTGATTCCACAATGGTTTCTCTGCAAGACAAAACACATTTCCACTTCTAAATGATGATATTAAAATTAACAAAGAAACATACATGCATAAAAAGGCATTTTCACAATACACCTGTACAACAACAACAAAAATTAACTCGATAACTGGTACTAGTAGAATGAAATTTATACAGAGGGGCTCATTACGCCATGATGTCAATAACCCTAACATGTGTATCTAATATCCATTTAGCAAAGGCTAAAGCGAAGCTCCCTTTACCCAGTTTTGACCGCTGTCAATTGAATACAACATGGATGTGCACTATCAAGTTGCATGCCCCCACACAAGCTAGAGCGCGTGACATTTCACATTGGTTGCCCTGTGGTGTGGACAGACAGACAGGCAGAAGTATGTTCATGTGACTACAAACAATATCCCCCATGGATAGATAACCAAAATGAATTTTCTTACATTGTAGCTATAAGGCTCTGTTTGCCCATGTGTAGCTCCGCTATCAAACACACAAAATAACCTACCCAGATGCAATAAATAAATAAATAAATTTTACATGTAATTCACCTTTCTCCATTTAGCTGTTTAAGTTTCTCCTCGCATGTTATCATTCGGTCGGCCACGACAGCCATTAGGTTGTATCTTATATCATGATATGGCTCACTGTTCAAAGCAAGCAAACACTTAACATTAGTTTCAAGAAAATTAATAAACAGCAATGTCACAATTATGTAAACTTTAGGTAAGCATTAGGTCTCAAGTTGAATCTTACTTCCCCTATCCTCTGAAATCCTTAATCCTAGCCTTGAAATTTTTCTGGTTCTATTTTTCTTCTATTTTCCGATGAAAGTAGCTGGGGACCACATTCATTGTAGACGGGGGAAAACCCCAGCCCCCAGCTCTAAATGACAGCCCTTACATCTCTAGCCAAACATTTCTAAATCACCTTCCCTAGGGGGATACCCTCATTATTGTCCATACTGACTCACCCTCCAGTTGCTATCCCCAGTCTGTCGGTTATCACTCGGCGAAATTTTTCTGTCCACTCTTCATGTTCACCCCAAGGACCTAAAATTGATTGTTGAAAGGGAAACTTAGTGAGTACAGTGGTGAGAGCACTAAAATATCCACTATGTGGATGTGCTACATGTAATAATAATAATAATAATAATAATAATATAGCATAATTTCCATAAAAAATGCTTGACTGTGCTTCACAGAAGTTCTAAAGAGTAATAAGTATACAGCTATTTTGAGAAAGGTTGTCGGAAAAAACGTGCAAGCGACAATCCCGAAAGGTAATATGGGATATGATCAGTGCACTGTTCCTGACCCTGTAGTTGTCGAGCCTACTTTTGCTGCTTTTCTTTAGCACGCGCAAACATACGTCCATGGCCTCTCGTGCAACTCTTTCAAATTTCCTTGAAGAACTTGAGTGAACACAAAACTACCCAAAATACCTTTCGGGATGGTCGCGTGTACTTTTCCCGACAACCTTGCTCGAAATAGCTGTATATACGAGTAAAATTAAGAACCTAGTAATGATTGCACTTCATAGACTTCTAAAAATAGAAAAATAGTAAAAATAATTCTAAAAATAAGTATATACAAGTAGAAATTAAGAACCTAGTCATGTAAAATCTTGGAAAAATAAAAATGTTTTCAGTTTCATTTTAAAAGTAGATAGATTCATGGTCATCCGTATGTCATATGGTAGGCTGTTCCACAACTTTGGGGCAATGAACAGAAAAGTGCGATCCCCAAGGGTCTTCGATGACTTCATTGATGGAACGCGGAGTAAGGTTCCATCACGAGAATGTGTACCTCTAAATTGTTATTTATTTCTTAATTTATTCATTACTTAAAAGGACTCTTGTGACATAGACATTTGACCTACCATGATCAATAGGGGAGGGTTTAAGTCCATCTAATTCAAACAGTCTTCCGCTGATTGGTACGTAGCTTACAAAATGAAATGCTTCCATTGCACGGCCAGTGGACACCGCATTGGTTTTCTCAGGTAGAAGCTTAGGTTCGGGCCTGTAGAAAAGAAAAGATAAGAAAGTGAAAAAATATATATATCAATATCAGGTCCACCCTACATCAGGTAGAAGCTTAGGTTCGGGCCTGTAGGAAAGAATTGAAAGATAAGAACATGAAAAATATATATATCAATATCAGGTCCACCCTACATCAGGTAGAAGCTTAGGTTCGGGCCTGTAGGAAAGAATTGAAAGATAAGAAAATGAAAAAAAATACGTTATCAATATCAGGTCCACCCTACATTTGGTACACATAAGTGTACTTTTTACAAGAGCAGTAAAACATTAATAGGAATAAAAATAATAACAATCTTAAGATATAAAAAATTAATATTAAAAATTAACTTTACCTGGCAAATTTGTTATGAGCCATGGCCAATTCTGGTAGATTGCCAATCACATATCCTTTGTTCTGAAGTTTAGAAACCGTTGAACATAAAAGTAGTTAACATGATGTAAAGAAGTGTTTCTTTTTTCAGTAGTACGTAATCAGCATGATCACGAAACAAGCCTTTCTATACATGCACTTGAAAAACTGGTATTACTTTAACTGATCTTTTTTCACATGTACATCTAGGAAACATGTATAAAAACCAAGAAAAATGAGTGATTAAAAAATAAATGAACAATATGAAACAACAACAAAAATATGTGTCTGAAACTTAACAGGAAGTCACTCTCAGGCTTTCACATGTTAGCAGAATAAGAAGATAATCTTTTAATAGTTTTGAAAACTTTGAATTGCAGTTGAGCATTCTTGTCGTTAGAAGTATGTTACATAACCAGAAATGTTTCCCTAAAATTATCAGCACTGGATTCATTCATTTATTCATTTATTTTATTGGTCAATCTGAATGTACAATTTTATTTACTCATTACCCACAAATAGCATATCTGCAGCATGTCTGACACTCCATAACATAATTTGCTGTAACTGGCAATGAGAATGGCAAAATAAAAGAAGCACAAAGTTGAAACAATATGTACCTCAGGATCAAACTTGCTAGAAAACTCCTTTAATCTGCTAAGGGTTTCTCCTAGGTGAATATGTGTACAATTTAACAGAACACTCAGTAATGAGTGAGTGGCACAGGAGTTTGGAATTACCTGTTGGCCAAAAAAATAATATTAATAATAGATAGAATTATCGTTTTAAGGAACAAACTTATTAAGCCTTTCTTTACATTCTCAAGAATTCCTAACACATTAAAGTAACTTTGTTCCACATTATCCACATTCCTACCCCATATTATGATCAATACATCTTTCTACTATTGTAAGTTTTAATTTTCTTTACAATTGTACCTGCTGGGCAAAAAAGATATCTCGTACAATATTCTCATCTTCCACAAACATTTCCTCCAAGGGCTGCATCTTGCGTCTTGATCTTCTTTCCTCGATCCATTTAAAGAGGAAAATAAAACCATACACAGGCCTACATAAAGCAAAGAAAGAGATGTACAGTCAAGTATCTGTAAGTTTTCTGTCACCTACACAACACTGTAATTAAAGATAAAGATGCTATAATTCAGTTATTTATTCTTTTTCCTTCATGAAGAAGATTTTTGAGAGAGTTAAATTATTTAAGAGAGTTCTGCGGCTTATCTGCTGAAGTTAGGAAAAAATCTGTCATAGGATTTCGAAATTATTGACATTTTTTTCTAAAAAATCACCAGCATGCAAAGAAAGTGGTGTCCGATAGCCTGGGGCTAGTGGATTTTGCTATTGGGTAGTGAATTCTGTTCTTAACTTGCCGAATCGGCAAGCGGTTTTTGGGGGCGGATTCAAATTACAAAAGAACTGTAATCAATCTTGCTCATCAATTTTTTTTCAGGCTAGTTGAAATGACTTTCAGGCTAGTACATGCTAGGTACAGCTTGCCAGAATGGCAAGCTATAAAACTGACTTTCTTTGCACCCTGATCTCAAAGTTTCTATACCTACAAGGAAATAAACAACACTTTCTTTAGGTCCCACCATTTTTTATTAATGATACCAAAAAGCATCTAGAAACTATTCCCACTGAAAAACCTGATTAAGAAACATAACCAACATGCAATTAAACAGGTTTAGGTCACCTTTAAACAGCCCTAAACTGCTGAAAACCTTTCAATGGATTAAAACACAAACAGTACAGTATACATGTTGCAGGTCAAACTTGATTTCAGGTTAATTTTCATAGGTTGATTCTCAATTTCCTGTGTCTCCTAGCCCTGATTCATGAATAATTAGGGCTAGGAGGCAAAGGAAATTGAGATTCAACCTATTTTTAAAAAAATTAAACCTCAACATAATTTTGACCTGTAACATACACAATAAAATTAGATGTCGTACCCTCTGAATGGTTTTGAAAGATCATATATTTCCTCAACCTGGGCACCTTTCACACCTAGTAGTAAGTAAAGATTAATACATCATTACAGCAGATTACTTTTGATAGAAGAGACCAAGGTTTAGTCTTTTACCTAATCTAAACTTGAAATCTTTACTGAGGGTGATCACGGTGACCAGTCGTATCGCCTACGACTCCTTTTGCTCACGTCCCGTTCGTCAACGTCTTATGTCGATCCGCTAAGAAGGGAAATGAGCGGTATGCATGTATATGCTTTGTTCTCTCTACTGTGATACAAAGAGGTGCAATACACATGTGTATACCTCGTTCTTTCAGCCACTGATCAGGCAAGAGCAGTTACGGAACTGACCTAACTCGTACGCAAAACGACTTCAAAAGTTTGTGAACAGAATGTTGGCGAAACGACTCGTAGGCGAAATGACCATAAACCTTACTGAGCAAGAAAATCATCGACCATATCACAGCAGGAAACAAAATGCAAATAAATAAACAAACAAAACAAAACAAAAAGGTCTGTATGTATTAAGATGATCATATTTAGTAGAGCAGTCCCCTCTAGATCTACTAACTATGGATAAATATATAACGTAGATGAGGTATCCAGTCAGTGCGTTCCATGGTCAGATCGTTCCAAGTCAGATCGTTCCACTCAACAGTCAGATCGTTCCACAAAAAAATCAGTTCGTTCCACCTTTTTTTTTTACTAAAAAAAGTCATGTAAAATTTTCTAAATGTGTCATTGTGATCTGACTACCGAGTAACGATCGGAACATAGATGAAAGTATTCTCAGAACTATTTACATAACAGTGAGAGCGTGTGTACGTGTGTTGATTTCACTGCACATTGCGGAACAACGTTAGTCCGTTTGTGACTCCAGTGAGTATCTAATCAATATTGAGAGCTCTTTTACGTCATCCAATGTTTGTGTCGAACCAAATTATTTTCTATTTCCTTAGATGCATTTATCGATCCTAGTAAACACTGGAAGTTGAATTCTGATTCACTCTTCTAAGCTTTATAATGTATGACTGTTGACAAGCTACGTACTCACCGAACTCCTCAATTAGAAGGCTGAACAGTCCTACATCAAGAAAAAAGCAACGATTAAGTTATCAAAGGGTGCATATGTCATACGTGGGATTTGTAAGTGGAAAATATAAACGTGTGGATGCGGATAAAAACGGCTAAAACCTGGATCGCTTTCAAGTTCCAACCATCCACTGTTTGCCGCCATATTTGAAACATGATAACTTGATGCCAGCGGCTCATTAGTTTCCAATAGAGCCGGGATATAAGGTACTTGATTGTGTCTAGTAAGATTCACAGGACAACCAGTTAGCGTTACAAACTTTGCGTTATGAACGCATCTCGTTTAGGGCCTGTTTACTCGACCAATATGGGTATAGATGAACCGCTGAGTGTTTTGAAACCCTGGCCCTGTTTTATAGAACAAAAAATCCTAGAATACATACCATGTTTTATAGGGCAACACCCACAATTTTATTACCCAGCCTAGGACAAAGGACAAATGCACGCCGTCTTATTCAAACAAATTTCATTTAGCAAGTCAAATCAGTCATGCAGGCAATACCCTAAAAATATACCCTGTCCAGTGGCACATCCCTTCAGGCCCTGTATAGTCCATATAAGGGAGTACCCAACCCCACCACACCCCACCCCACCCCTCGGGGGTTGGGGGAGGACTCTAAGGAAGTTTGGGAAGAGGTTTGCCGTCAAGGCTCTCAAACCCTAGTCTCCTTCACAGCTGCTCGGGTTGGAGTCACGCAATGCCCTCTGCGTCGTCCCCACGCATTGTTGACGGGGAGCAGTTCGTGACTCCAGCCCAAGGGGCTGTGAAGGAGACTGTTCAAACTCTGACCCTGTTTGAGACCAACAATTTTGCAACCCTGTTAAAGACAAAAAGACCGTTTAAATTTCATGACCATTTGAGCTCCCAGGAAGCCCCCGCATCTAGCTCAAATTATACGCCCACCACTGAATTTGATTTATGACGTTACTGTTAATTTCATTTTTTTTTTTTTTCATATAAGACTGGCAGTAAATGCCAAACATATTTTGATCAGCACTGCTTCAGCTTGTTTTGCAGCTCTTTTTCTCTTCCAGTTTTAAGCCCCCTCAGATATAAGCCCCTCCATTTGTTGGCCCTCTCAAAAACTCTTTTCAGAAAAATGCATCTTAGCCCAGGGCTTAAAGCGGCAGATTACAGCAACCATTTAGGCCAAATTAGGGAGTACCCCCTACCCCTATCCCATTGGAGATGTTTTCAAACTAAGGAAGGCCTCGCTCATTAGCATCCTAACATTTAAGCAAAGTAAGGGGCAGCTTATCAGTTCAAAACAACTGTGGGTGGGGAGGGGGGGAACCTTGGAAGTAATACTTATAAAAGAACAAAAGAGCCTCCTAGGTTCACACTAACCCAACTGGACAGTGAATTAGGTAGCTACCCCAGGACCTAAGGGCACTCACTCAGGTCTGGCCAGGAGAGACAGTGCAAAGAAAGCTTTCAAGAGGATGCCCCTTTGTCTTCATCAATGGCTTGTGTGTGTGGCAGCCTCGTCTCTGGAGTCATGTCTCAGGGTGGCTTGGAAAATGAGACGACCCTGGGGAAAGGGTTGTGTTTGTGGCAAAGTGCTGGTAAAGACTGCCTATTTATGAACCAGGCACAGTGTATACCGAGCACCATTGATTTAACTACACAGAGACTTATAATGCGCAATAATTCCCCCTTGGGGATCTTTCAGTGACTTGTACTGGGATCAACCAATGCAAATACTGTCTACTACTGGATCTTGCCTCTTGGGGTATAAGTGAGCCTTAACTATTTCGAATAAGACAATGGGATATCACAGGCTACCCAAGCTCACTATGATAGCATGTGAAGCAACAGAGATTATGCTTCAATCTTAGCTTCTTACAATAATAATAAACAAACCTGTATCTAAATTTATTTCAGTGTTTATTTACCTCTTAGACAAACCTATAGTGCAACTATTGGTTTAACAAAAATCTCAAATATTCTTTTTGTCAAGGCTGACATTTAAATAATGTTTACTTTGTAAAACTTGGAAAATAACCCATTTAATAATTTTTAAAAATACAGTTTTATATTGCATTAGCTACATAACAGTCATTTCCTGTGATCCATTTTCTTCACTAACTCAGTAATTTGAGCAACTTGCTTTTACGCTACAAGCCCTGTGGTGTTGGCTTAGAATTCAATTGGTTTCTTTAGCCAGTTCAGCAGCTTTTACAATAGGCTGAAGTTGTGGTGATGAAACATCTAAAAAAGGACAATCAAAAATGTGTATAAAAGGAAAGCACATTTTCCTCCCTCGCCACTTATGTCCTGTGTACTTGCAGAAGGAGTATACTGGTACATGGTACAGACTACTAAACCTGTATAGCTGTAATAGGGGGTAGAGAGGTTAAGAGACCACACTTTGGCAGAAAAGGAGCCATCTAAAGCTTGAACACCTGAGAGGGTTCCTTGAATTGTGCACAGATCTAATGAAGAGTACATCTTAACCCCTGCTGAAAACTTAATAAACGACTTCTTCAAACACAGCAGTTTGTCTAATCCTACTCAAGGCTTGTTTAAGAGGTCTCCTTGGAAACACAAAAAACTCTCATTGCTTTAAAATGGGCGCAATTTTTCAGGTTTACTCCCACAATTATGTAGGGTCAGGGCTTCAAGACCCTTTCTTGCAATGGTATGTACACACATTCTACTGATGAGAGTAGTCTTCAAGGGGTACAACTTATAAAAGGATAAACTTACAAGAGTCACAGTCATAGCACCACACACTAAGGTCCATAAAGCTTAAAGCCAACATGTGGCTTGGTTCCTTTGAATTGTGTTCCACCATATGACTTTTCACATAACGACTGCAAAACACCACTGAGCACATAAGGCACAACCAATTTTCCCCAACATTTTCGCATGATCCACAAGGCTTCATCAAGTCAATGTGCAGTGAAGCTGTGTTTGATAATGACTGATGAAAGAAACGAATAAACATAAAAGATAATTATTATAAGGCCTATGATGCATAATGCCTTTTGGCACTGAGAGAAATGGACACAAATTTCTATTGATTCAAAAATAATTAGTTAGCAAGGTAACTTGGTAGACAAATAACATGTACTTCAATTTTCAATTTTGCTCATGGTAACTTCAACTTTACTCTTGGCAAAAGCTGCCATGTCAGTGAATTTACAGAACTTTTGTGCACTAAAACTTGATGCCAGTGGAATTTGTGAATAGCATTTGGGAAAAGTGAAAATTTCCGTGGGCAAAACTGAAATTGCGGCTGCGGGTAAAGGTGAAATTGTTGTGGGTAAAATCAAAATTGCCATCAAGAGCAAGTTGAAATTGCCATGACACTTTAGAGCCATCCCAGTATCATGACATATTGAATGTTGAAACAAGCCATTAAAATTAGGTACTGAGAATATTAGGATTTGTGTAATTGACAAAGACCAGCCGTTATGGTAAAATTCTGACAAGCAACAAGGCCTTGAAACGGCGACATAAGATTAGATGAGATGGCAACAAATGACGTAAAGATGGATTAAATACCGACAAGGACATTACCTATTTCTCAAAATGTGAAACGACCGTCTTTGAATAAACACACCCCCCACTCCCTTCCCCTAAGAGGACCTCCTTCAATACATGTGTAAGGCGTTGTCTCCTCACCAGCCCCACGACGGTAAAAAAGGAATTTAGAGACTCAAAACAGCTGCTAGGCGTCCCACGCAGGCGTTTTTTAGGGGATCTCATATTTTGTCCCTCCCAGTGACAATGGGAAAAGAATGTTGTTTTCGGTTGAGTAGGCGTTTGTGGGGAGGGATGAAAGATGAGCTCCCCTAAAAACACCCGCGTGGGAGGCTAAACAGCTGCTCTCCATCGTTCGTTGTCAGGGTGGGACATTTGGTAAACAAATTAAACAATTTACAACTAGGAACAGATCAGCGCTTATAGATCAAGATTAGAGTTCCAAGACTTTGCTGTGGAGCAAGCAAAATTGAAAACAAACTGCTTTTATTAAGCTTACTTCAACAAGAGCACTTTTCTAGGCCTTCCGAAACTGAAATAAAACTTTACGCTTCAACAGAAAGCTTTTCTTGTCTATAAAAACGTTGTTTAGAAAACAATGGTGTTGTTAAACACTGCATTAAAAATGGAACAAGCAAGATGAAAAATAAAAACTGCATTAGCTGCTGAGAAAACATGCAGGAGTACACGCTTTTAAAAACTCTGTAGTTTGACAAGGATGTTATGTCCTTCATTTTTGTACTTAAAATTAAAGTAGCTTACTTGAACATGTGGGCAATCCGACTTTGGTTCAACAGCCACAAAACCTGTAAAGTCTAAGCCACCTGAAGCCATTGCTTGATGTGATGGGGACTATACAACTATTAACAAACAAATAAAAGACACCAACACCCAAGAAGAAGTTGAAAACTTTGACGTCTTTGAGGGCGCAGGTGAGATTTTGGAATAAATACTAGAATGGTCGGATCCAGTGACACCTGCCGGGAACTGGATCGAGGAGATCATTGGCCAGAAAATCAGCTCATATTATTTTTCTTAGCCTTTTTCGTTTACTCTTTTTAAAAACTTTTGGTTTCCTCCAGGTCACAAAAGACAAATTTTGCAGGCCGGAAAGGAAACAATGCAGGCACCGCCAAGTACTAGACACCTCGTGCCGTGGTACATATAGCAATACCGCTGATTTGGTTACCGCTGATACGCCGCTTGGAGAGCCGCTAGGCCAAGCCTCCCACGGGCAGACCTGTTCACGGGTTCGTCACGCGTCCCTGATGTGGGAGGAGCATTGCGTGACGAGCCAAAAGATCGTCTGCTTGGCCGGCCAATGGGTTGGCGGCTTTTATTTTCTTTTTCCGAATTTCGGATTCAGCGGATTCAAAGATTGTAGATTCATCCATTTTTAGAGTCCCCAGATACTGAAAGCTTTGAGTGTAATAAAGTTCGAACCGTAGATCCCTTAATGCGCTGTTCACAAACACGCGAACTCTAAAGTTCAAAAGCCGCCTTCACAATTGCGTTTTTTGCTGCAGTCAGTCATAATTACAGTCACAAGCAACGAACCTTGAAACACAGAAACACACACCCCTTCTCGTCCCCAGAGCCCGTCGTTTCTTGGCAACGTGGTCTAAATCAAGCCGAGTGGCTCTGGGGACGAGAATGTTTCGAACCCGTGTAAGTAAAGTTCTGTTTCCTGAAAGGCCCGCTAAGATGATGGACGACAGCGAAAAACGCAATTGAACTCCAGAGTTCGCGTGTTTTTGAAAAACACAGTAACTCCGTGCCACGTTTCGACAGCTTGTCAACACAAAGAATCATTGTTGTCGAAAGGTTTTTTTTAATTATGATTATTTAAACGTTTCTAGACTACCAGTAGTTCCCCATTTGTCTTTGTGCACTAGCTATTTCAACCCATAAAGAAAAAAATCAGTGAAGCCTAAGCCATACAATGACAGGACAGCTAAAAAGTTAAATTCAACTATGCAAATTGGTTCTTTCAGGTCACCGCTACTTTGCCGTGAAATCTTGTCCTTTAACTTTGTCATTGATTGCGCTTTTTCGACAACTTCAGTTAAAACTGGTCTTCATTATTTACCGAGCGAAAATATTAGTAACAAACATAGCAAATACAGTAAAGCTAGGCCTACTTTACCCACTTAAAGAAATTACAACGCGCCTGTGGATTTGAACTGTGTCCCTGTGGCTTAGCGCAGCAATAAAACTGTTTGCCCTGATTAGGACCTTTAACCTTCACAGTTCTTAGAACACATGGTTCTTTGTGCCCACTGCAAAGGGGTGCTGGGCGGGGCCCCGTTAGAATAGTCTTCCATAGAGCCACTTCAGCTTTCCGTTTTTGTGAGCAGTCTTTGCTACTAGTACTTTCTGTGCTGCTAGGGAGAACTATTCCCTCAGCTTGCGAATTGCTGTCAACAGAAGTCGAATCATCTTTGCCTGTGTGATGACATGCCGATCTGTCTGACGAATGTATCGCTTGATCAGTAAATTTTTTAGGTTGATCGACATTTACTACACTGTTAGTTCCTAAAGTAGGTGTGCTCTTAGGTAGTTCAGAAGATTTTGACGTGCAAGACGCATGATCATGACTGGCTTCATATTCACTCCTAGGATCGATTGTTTCCGTAGCTTTTTTCTCAGATGAAACATGACTACTTGGTCTAGAAAAAAAGCTGAACAAGTTTGTCTTCGGTTGGCTCACAGCTTTTGTTTTTGTTCCAGCAGTTTTTTGGCGTTTTACTTTGTTTTTCTCGTCACCAAACGAAGCACTACGCTTCAATGACATCACTTCCCGCGATTCGTTATTTCCGGAACTGGGTTGACTTGAAGCTCTAGTCTTTTCTGAGTGCTTAGCAAAGTAGTCTTTAAGTTTCTGTTGCTTTCCAGCAAACTCTGGCATGTATTTGGTACAAAGCGCTGGGGGTTTAGATGCACCTTGGAAACTTGTCTTTAAAGTTGCAACAACAGGACAGTGGTCAGAGCCATCAACATCCGGTCTTATCTCACAATCTTCAAACTCTTTCCTCACAAGTTCCACGTCTGCGAAAATGTAATCTATTCTTGTGCCATAGTTTGTCTGTCGAGCACTAGTAACTGTGCACCAGTTTGTATAGGCGCCGCGCTCCGTGGGGTGGAAGTAACGAAAGGTGTCGATAAACATCTTTTGTTTTACCGGAAGTAAGTCCGAATTTTCCCCAGCTGGTGGTTCAACTGGAGCATCATGTGGCAAAAGGAAGTGATTCAACCACTGCCGCCCTGGGTGAGTGTTAAACGCGTCCTAAAAACAGAACAAAAACAACCAAAAAAAAGTTTACAATTGAAAACCTTTGTAGAAGACTTTTATTGACTGGAGTGGATCGGGGAGTCAATTTTACAACCCTTTGAACCTCGGTGCTTGCTCTGGACTATTTCACCACTGATTAAGCCACTGTTGTGTTGTCCCACGGTACACATACCAAGGTCGTTTAGGCAGGCCTCAATAATGCCATGTGTACGCGGCAAGAATACTAGGCTCTAAAGCTGGCAGAATAAGGAGCTTAGGAGGACTAAATGTTCCCTTTAGCCTGGTAAAAGAACATCTTCCAATGTATCTAAAGATAGTATTTGCTCTTCTTACAAAGTTGCAGTACTCACATGGTGGGGTCGACCACCTACTTCTTGGGTTGAGCAGAATTGGCTTGAAGGATGGATTAACCCAAAACGATCTACACACCTTCATTAATTGGCAGTGTCATTCATGGCATAAAGATAAAAGTTTTTATTTTACCTACATATTTTTCAATAGAAATAAAGACACATTATGATGGTGATTAGATTATATGATGATAATGGCGATGATGATGATGATGATGATGATGATGATGATGATAAATAAACAAGATACCGCCATGTAGTCACAGGTACTATATAATCCCCTTAAAAGGGAAAGTACTTGATTATCTGGGATCAGTACATGTAAATTTAATTCCCTGCAAATAAACTATTGATTCAGTGAGCACCATTTTTTACCTCTTCATCAGGATCACAGTGGTCAATCATTTTGTGTGCTGTGTTTATGTCACCGAGAACTATCACATGCCTACGACAAACACAAACCAACATGACGATTATGAAAGAGCCACACCACCTGGCAAATCTTGTAGTGTAGGGAGTAAACTAATAAATATGGAGCCCCTGGGGGACATGCAATTTGTCAACTTGTCAACTTGTTCCATTTCCTCAAGAGTTTGTCAAACCTGCATTTAGAAGGTTCAGGGTTCTTGAGATTTCGATTGATCGCCGCTTACTTTGGGATTTAAGTTTGTGAGACTTTGTTTTGACACCTCTGGCTTTGCTGAAGAGCCTCCTACTTTATCAGTGATCACCTCCTACTTAAAAATCTATTGAGAACCCTGAGGTATGTGCCAAAAAATCCAACTAATTCCTCTCCCCAGTTGTTCAAAAGCTGAAAAAGGGTAATGCTATCCACTGGATAAAACCCCTATCCAGTGGGTAAGTGTCAGAGAAACTAATTGCAGTATACACTGGATAAAGATCTGTTGAACAGTGAATAGCATTATCCTTTAATAGTATTAAGCAACTACATGTATGGCCTAACCTATTCTTTCACAGGCTCGTGCAAGGTAATTTGGAGGGAGAATTGATTAGTTAAATTATTAAGGGTCAATTTAAGTTTCATTCCAGACACCTCATTAGTTCACCCAGTAACACAGTCCTGAAAAATTAATGCTCTTCCAGGGATGACAAAGCAAAGTAAAAAATATTAGCATTTATAAATAATAATCATTATTATTATTTAACTGATTAATAAATATAACATACCTTCTTTCCTTGACAAGTGCCTCAGCTCTTTCCTGCAGCAATTTGTAAAATCTAAGCTTAAAGTTCACTCTGTCTTTGTTCTCTTTGTCTGCCCTGGGACAATACACGTTAATGATAACGACATTCTTGCCGTCAGGGAAACTATGCTCTGTAAGGACAGCACGACCTTCAGCATCTAAAGCTTCTAACTCTTCAGAGGTGAAGTCAGAGGTGCTACCATAACAGCCTATAGAAGGTTGTGGAGTGAGGGAAGCTGAGAGGCGCTCTTCTGCAGCAACAGGTGTCACTGAATCACGGCAAAATGTGGCCACACCTTTTAACATAATTGAATTAGTTATGTAATATTAATGCATGTGTACAGCAATCCATATAAATATAATCAGTACTGTAAATGATTTAATAGATGCTGGGGTCATTTCTTTATTTTGGAGGTCTAAGGCTAGAGGGGGCGCTTTAAAAAGAAAGGAATTTATTTTCATTTTGGTAACATCCTTGGCATAAACTAATATGCTATTAGCAAATATGTATATCGAGAGAGCTTGTTAAAAGTGGAATATCTTGTCCATCAGTTATCCATATCACTCTTTCAACTCTCAATCAATGCGCAATGCACAAACTTTTCTTTTTCTATTTAACAGCAAGAAACAGTAAAAAAAAATTATTGAGTGATAATAATAATAATAATAACAGAAGAATACCTCTGTTATTTACCCTTGGCAGTATTTATAGCACTATTGCTAGTGGGGCCGAGCCTTTCTCCAGGTCAAATCCTTCCTGGCTGATGACTTTCATAAAAAATGAATATAAACCACTGACAAAATTAGTTGAGACACTTAACGCTCAAGAGCCTTTCTGATGTTTTGAATGTTTTAATTGTGGACTCCAAAAGGCAAAAATGAAGCTTTCCTCACCCACCCCCTCCACTTAATAACTGTTCCACTGTTTGGGAAATTAGTTTAACAACTTTGGATGGAGAAGAAGGGGAGGGGTGTGGATTGTTTGGTTCTTTGAAGTAACCCATTTAAGAAGTGACTGTGTCTTCAAGTAAAAAAAAATCCCGGTCTATAAGTTGCTGGTAATCGAGCAGAGCAACAAAATCAAATATTTTCACTTATGCCTCACCTGAGTAGCCTGTTTTAACTTTGGAGAAGCTAAAATAGGCATTGTATCCATCTACAACAGCAGTTACTTCATCCAGCATTTCACCTGGAAAACACCGACAATAACTTGAGTGACATTTATAAGCATTGCCAAATGGCGCCTATTGATAAGTGTAGGCTGTAAAATCATGAGTCCCGTGACTGTTTGTGGACTCATACAGGATGCCAACGCATGTCGTGTCCTTTGACTCTCTGACTGAAGTGTTAGCTAATTGTTTCTATGAAACAAAGATAATTCAACTTCATCGCGAGAAACTTTCATGCTACTCTCCTTTTTGGAGGAACTGCATTCGCTCAACTTGTAACTTATTTTGACTCTAATGACACATTTCAATAGGCGTCATTCCGTAGTGTCATCAATCCTAAGTTATCGGGTAAGAAGGTAATAGAATAGTCTAGCATCTGGTCAGACTGGTCAGAGAACTCCCAACCCCACCCAATGTCACGTTGAAAAACTGAGCCTAAGCCCAGCAGTCCTCAAACCTGGGAAAGGGGGGCTACTGCCATATATGAGCTATACAGACGTGTGCTGCTGTGAGGGCTATGGTATTTATTAATAAGCAGTTTAGTCTGGTATAAAATTTGGGTCTAGAATAAGGTATATTTTTTCAGGAAGCTGATCAATTGGTTAAAGACGTTAGTTTAGACTTGATAAGCTGGGAACTGACTGGTACAAAAATGAAAACACAAATTCAAATTTACCCTCAACTCAGTTTAACAGCAAAGAAAACATTGATAGATCGAAAATAGTCACTGTAGGACAGGGAGGGGTATTAAGAGTGTAGTCAAGTACAGGTCAGCAAAATTGAACTGAACTAGCTCTGGTATAGGTTCCGGGATCCCAGCGGCACATCCCCACCAGAAAAAAACTCCTAAATTACCACCCACACCCCCCACAACCCCCTCGGGTTTCCAGAGGGTCAGAACAAAACTTTATGAGCCCATACCTGCAGTTAAATGTCAATTTTGCAAGACCCATTTCAAATGTGGACCATTTGAAAGAAAGCTTCACTTTCCCAAAAAAACAAGTAACAACCGAATGATATTAATTAACATAACCCTTCATTAAGGTTATTACTCACGGGTAACTTTCGTTTCTTGCAAACAAATAACATCAGCTTCAAGAGAGTCTAAGACTTCCTTCAACGATTTATCTCTTCGAGCGGCACGAATTCCGTTGATATTCCACGTCAAAATCTTCATTTCTTTCCAATCAAGTGAATAGAAACAATTCTCTTCCCGCGTTCGAAATGGATCAAACGACAATTGTGTCAGCGGTTGCCAGATGTGCGCAATTTTCCCTGTGTTTCAGGGCTCGAGGTGTCTAGTCCCGAGTTTTACCAGCACGAGAGAAAATAAAAGTTTGGAAATTTCAAATAGGAAAGGGGAAGAGAATAAAGAGTTGAAAAAAAACGAAAGACGTTCTGGCCAATCTCGCAGTTCTTTGCTTTTCTGCCTTCTCTGTCAGCTGCACAGAAGTGCTGAGCAAAACACTCGCATGGCAGAGGGGTTTTCCGTGACGCGTGATGGGTTACAAATTATCAGCGTGGTGCGTGATCGGGCACAAATTAGCCGCGTGAGGAGTGATTGGGCATAGCTACCTACTGTTTAGCTGGGTGGTGCCTGATTGGTGAATATCATTTGAAACTAGACGGACAGACGTTAAAAACAGATATTCATGTCATAATTTTCTTTTCTACCTTCTGTTTCTACCCAACTGAAGGACCCTGAAAGCAATTGATTAGAGCTGATTCATTCAAGGGTTGATATATTGCCATGTTAACTAACTGCAATTGCCCCTCATTTCCAAACACAACTGTGTACTGTATTAACTACCCTGGCAACAAAAGCTTCTAGGTACCTTGGGATCATATTTTCACGTTGGTTTGTTTTTTCCAGAGGCATTTTTGTAGTTCTCATTGACATCAACACAGCGCACAGTGTTCACTTAACTAAAGGTTACTGTATCCAGTGAGGTAACTGTAAGCCTGGGGAAAGGGGTGGGATGATATATACTCTTGGGAACTTTTGAAGAGGGTGTGCTGTATGGCTCTCCAAATCCTGACCCTATTTCAGACCAAAACATGAAGTTCATTTTCCACGCCTATTTTTAGACCTGCGCCCTGGTTGTTCAAACGTTGGATAGCGCTATCCATCGGATAAAGGCACTATCCAGCGGATTAGTATTAGGGAAACTAATTGCACTATCCACTGGATAAAGGTTTATCCGGTCCATAGCACTATCCAGCCTTTGAACAACTGCCGCTAAGAAATCATGTCATCATTACTTAGATTAGAACTCCAACAAAAAGATTTCTTAAACCCCATTTCAAATTAGTATAAAACTCTTTCTTTCGTATTCATTTGGAATTGAAACGATAAATACGTTCATGGTTTCCCCGTAGTTCTCTGGAAATCCATACCCGATTCGAGACCAAATTAGGCAGAAAGTGTACACCTGTTTTCAGACCGAAACGGCGCAAAAACTATACCCTTAAGTGGAGAGGGGGAGGGGATCCACATACCTACACACTACCTACGTGTAAATGGATCATGTAAGAGAGTACCCGGGATTGGAAGGCAGTCTATAATCATGTACTTTCCCTTCGACGGGACAATATTATGGGGGTTATCTTTTTCGTTTATCATCATCATCATCATAATCACCGCCATCAACACCATCATGGTCATCATCATCGCTCTCGTATTATTTTTATTTCACATTTTTTAACATTTTTAAGTCACTGCGATAAAATGAAGTGATTTTATATTCTTAGTTACATAGCTATAAGTTTAAACATTCATAATCGTTTGAGTTGAATATTTCCACTGAGGGGTCACTGGCTGCAATCCTAGTGTAGACAGGAGAATTGGAGAATGCATGTTATTAAATTCAATGGTGAAAACTTCAATATTCAGCGCTCATCTTCGTTCGGGACAACAGGAAACTTCTCTTCATCGATCTCTGTTTGATTCCGTTTCATGGTTGCAACGCGACATATCGGATCATCTGGTCCGATAGGATACTTGTTCGACCAGTATAAGTAATACACCCAAACGTTCATCTTGGTGAACTTCGTCAGCTGTAAATAAATAAATACAAAATGATTTGGATGTAGCACTGATCCAAAAAGTTGTTCTTCGTCTATCTGATTCCTGGTTGAATTGGAATTTGAAAGTGTTGGTTTTTGTGGAAGAGAGGAAAATTAATAATAATAATGATGATTTGGAGGTAGCACATCCACAAAGTGGTTCTTCGTCTACCCTATTCCTGATCGAATTGGAATTTGGAAATGTTGTATTTTGAGGAGAGAGAAAACCGGAGTACCCGGAGAAAAACCTCTCGGAGCAAGGGAGAGAACCAACAACAATTGCCCACAGTATGGAAAGAAAAAGACGTCAAAGTCCTCATAAAAACTCTTTTTTTCTTTTTTGTAATGTTACTGTTATGAGCTCGAAATAAATAATTTTTTTTTGTTTTGTTTGTTTTTGTTTATATTGTATTATGTTGCTCACTTTGTTGTTGGTGTTATTATTTTTAAGTAATACTATATTTGACAAATTCTAATTCTAATTTTTTTCTGCATATGATACGTTTAAAATCAGTCTATCCCCAAGGAAATTAGCCTGCAAGAAAGCTCTCCATTTGGGAAATATCGTGAAAAGTAGACGCGCGAGAGGAGACGCGAAAGTGGGGGGCGGGGAGGAGGAGAGCCAGGGAGGAGAGCTCTCTCCTTCCGCTCGCTCGCTCGCGCGTTCTCGCGCGGCTCGTCCAAATAAGAGAGCTTGCTCGCAAGAACTTAGTATCTATTATATCTAGTGTCCGCATATGTGCACCCCTAACGTCTCAGAAGTTTGAATTCCATACCTGCTATATCAATACTGAAGGTCAGACTTTTCGCTGGAGGCAATACATAATTAGGAGTTTTTGATACTGAGAATGGGGTCCACTTATCCACTTTATATTTCGCAGCGACATGATATCTATCATGACCAACTGAGTCAAAATTTATCATGCCAGACGGCACCCTACCTAGCCTCCCCAAGGTAATTTACGAGAGCAAACGTAGGAGGCTGGGAACTTGCCTAGTTACGAGGTAAGCTGGGAACATGGCTGATTCCGTTATCGGAGATAAGTGATTTATATCTGCAAAGTTTTGTAGTCAAAGTTTCGTTTGCTAGAAATCACAGCGACTTTGATTTACAAAAACTCACGTCAAGATCTTTGCAGTTGGTGTCTCTCATTTGAGAGGCACTGCACTCCAGATTCTTGTCCACGGGTATTAACAGCTCGTAATAACCTGGAGGACTTGTGCATTCTTCCTCGCCCATCATCAAGCCTGAATCAACTGCACCATTTAAGGAGTGGCTGCACATCGGTTTCCAGCGATCGTCATTCTTCTCGACACAGAACGCTGAAACAGAGGACAACAGAGAATACGTAGAAAAAGAAATGTAATTTAATTCGTCTTCACAACAGCTTCGACAAAGAATTAATCAACGAGTAAAAGTACTCAGCGCCTTAAAATAACTGAGGCCAATTTGTTGCCTTTGTTATGACAAGGAGAGGAGATATGAATGTTAAAATATGGTACAGTGGAACCCCGTTAATGCGACCACCGTTGGACCATAAAATCCTGGTCGTAGTAACGAGGTGCTCTCATTAACGGGGTCTTCAAAATAATAAAATGACGCAAAGGCTTTTACGTTTGGTTTGAAAGAATATGGCCGTAATAACGAGGTGGTCTTATAAACGGGGTGGTCGTAAGGCGGGGTTCCACTGTACTAAAGATATTCAACTATTCTCGGATACAGACGAAATTCGTGTATGGCCACGTCTCGTATGGAACGGAGTAAAAGAATTGATCCGGCAACACGGTGTTGATTAATCTTGGTGAATTTCAATCAACAATTGAATTAATAAAAAAAAAAAGACAGAGAGAAAGAGGAGAGCTAGCGCATTCGCAACTTAACCCTCGGACGTACACGCAAATTCATACCCCCACTGTGGTGGGAGGGGGGTTGATGGAACCCTTCCACAGAGATTTTGATACGTTGTAGTATTTCAAAACGATTTTGCCTTTAAATTAATGGAAAGCCTTTGATCCTCTCAACAAGATGAGGTATATTTTACGGGTGGTGGCGCTGCTGGAGGCCTGTGACTTCAGCAACAATGGTCGCCATCTTGGATTTGACCAAGAATTAGAAATCAGATTAAAACCGCAATAAACCGTAATTTTCGTGCCTCACGAAATATCACATAAATAAGCCCTTTGCATCATTTCATCCACAAGTTTTACTTTTATTGTTGAAAGAAGTTGAAAAAACGTGCATTTTTACCCAAACATGGCTTGACCACCTGCTACTTATGACGTCATAACCATAGAACTGACCATCACTAAATGTGTCTCAAAATGTACGCGAGGAATAAACGAACAGCTGCTAAAAACGTCAGGTGCTGATGTTTTATCGTCTTGGAAAAAAACTCAAAACGGCCTCAGAGGGGAGGGGGGGTTGGGCAGTGGGCGGGGTGACAACCACCCCTCCCCCTTCTTGTACGTCCGAGGGTTAAGATGGCAAGGTTGCTACAAAAGAACCATATGTACATTATTTCCATTTAATTTTAGCTTACAAGAACTTCTCCCCTCTTGCTTTGCTTTTCGACACTTCCCTTCATTGCTAATGGTAAAGCGATCAAACTTGAAATCTCTGAAATCGGTAACTGGCTGACGGTAAGTCTTCATCTGGTTGTCACCCGCAAGGAAGTGAGATCCGCTAAGATGGCGCACTCTCAGATGAATTTTGTCAGGTATATTTTTATCTTGCTTCTCAGAATCCGGCGAACCATAAAGCTCAATGTACATCTAAAAGATAAAAAAAATTAATAGCTCAACATCACCACTACTGATCATGACATTATCTCTAATACGTTTATAAATTCTTTGGCATGGTCGGTACTGAAAAGTAGCTCGCGGATAACACAGCTTCTCTAAAGTTCTCTTTGATTTTGTTTTAATGATTTTGAGTTAAGAATTCGTTTGTCAGTAGCTGTTCATTTTAATTTTTTTTTTTTTTTTCCGGAATGCAAGTTCCAGTGACAAAGAATCCCGAATCCAGAACCCACGGCGTGGAATCCAGAAACCAAGACTGTATCGTGAATTCCCTTAAATAGGGCAAAAATGTCAGTGAAAATCCAAGATCGTTTGGCACCAATAAGACAAAGATATACCCTTTTATGAGCATGCGCATTTTAAAGGGAGCTCCGGTTTTACAGTGTAGGCATGGCTAAATCTTAATATTTAACTGATAAGATATTTAGGCTTTGAAAACAAATAACATGCAGCAAACAAATTATTTTGTACAAGTCAATCGCCTCTCGCATAACGCATACTTTTACATTTACACAGACGGCACCTCACTAAAACGGATACTTTCTTACCTTTTGTTAGTCTGCTACACAGCGGTTTTTAGTGTTGTCACACAGGGGAGGAGTGTTGACACTAAAAACGGCTGTGTAGCAGATTAACCTTTTATTAGTCACTTTCTAATTGACTCTATACAAGATGGACACCTCTCTGACTATTTTGATCTAAACTTTGTCCACCTTGAAAAGGAGTTAACTTCCCAAACAAAATATCCCCCAAAAAAAAAAAAAAAATCAAAAATTAAAGAGAACTATCACCATGTTTTCCCCATAAGTGATGTACAATTTAGTACCCAGGTTATGCTTACTTTTATGAGTCGCGCGTTGTAACACGTCGGGCAAATTTCATTTTCCTCGATACTGAATCTTGTGAAACCTTGCTGGAGATCTTGGAACATCTTCAAAATTAGAAACAAGATATCATTTTAGTAATACATAAAAAAAGGCAAGACTTTCTTCAGAGATAACATGAAACAACTTCGTGATGGGTTTAATATGGAGCTTAAATTCGCGTGCCTGAGAAGGTATTTGGGTCGATTGGCCTTTATAGCGGAGCTACACGCGCACGCAAAGCGTGCGCGAGCGGAGTCCCATAGCTAAGAAAATTTGGTTATCTGTCCATCCGAGAAATGTTGGTCCGTCCGCACCACAAGGTAACCAATGTAAAATCTCACGCTTTCTACCTAGTGTGGGAGCTTGCAACCTGATATTGCAAAACCATGTTGTAGTCAGTTGACAGCTGTCAAAATAGGGTATCCGCTGGCAAGAATTACATGACCATATGGCGGGCTCAGGTGTCGACTCGCCGAGGCTACTTTTTTTTCCGAAGTTATCAGCTGACAAGTAACTAGTTTTCAACTGTCTGATCACAGACTTAACTCCAAGTGGATTTCTTTGCGATGGTTGTAAGTTTATAGCTTGAAGTAAATTATGAATTTATTAACGGAAACCTCGCTCTTATCCTTGGTTAAATCTATCCATCATCTTTTAGGTCCTTCATTGCGCATGATCGCGAGTTATACACGGAGCTGCACGGTAAATTTATTTAAACTTTAGGCTTCACATTTTTGTTTTGTAAGCAGATTTTAGTTCTTTGTGAATTATTGACTGAGCTTTTTGAAATAAAGTATCATGACAGCAAAACAGAAACTGGTGTTAATGCTTAAACTAAAACTTTACCTGTTTGTTGTACTTCTTAGTAAAATTCCATTTATGGACGCTTGTAGTATATTTCAGTTTAGTGAAACATACTTGAACTTTGTCTATAACTTCAGACAACTTTTGAAGCTCCTTTGTGAGTTCCACAACTCCATTGAGTCGGCCAACGCCCAGTGCACTCTCTGAGGCAATCCTCCGGAAGGAGCCAATCAAATCTTCCAAATTCCACAATGTTTTGAATCCAAGGGCTTTCTGAAGTTCATAAAGCTTTATCATAAATGATCTTTCCAGCTGTTTGTATGTGCTGAGGAGATTATCCGTGAAGGTCTGTCGGAGGTCAGTGCTTAATGTGCCTTCAGAATGGAAATAAGCGTCTTCTCTAATAATATTCTCACAATTACAGAACAAGCTTCTACTATAATAATTGGTAATGACATTATATTTTCCTTATACTATTCAATACCTCACCGACAATTTATATGCAAAATCACTTTTCATTTATCATGATTATAGGCAGTTTAAGGACTGCAGAATCTGGTAAATTAGAGACTTCGCCAGAGTGCGAGACCCTGATTAAAAAGTAATTAACCGACTGATTAGAAATATAAAATATTACTGAATACATGCATTCATGTACAATTTGTTAGCTAATAAATCGATATATTTTTAAAATGACTAAAATTTAGACATTTCCTAAACCTTTCCATTGTGCATTGTCAAAAATATATTAAAATAATATATAAAGAATAATTTAAATACTTAATCAGAGATAAGATATGTAAAGAGAGTTAGACCAAAGACTCTAAAAATCGCAATTTCATATACCTTGCGACTTGCCGGCTTCTATAATTCCTGTTTCAGTCTCTTCGAGCATTGGAATATCAAAGTTGTATGTTCCAATATTGTTATCAAGCTCCATAACTTTTCCTATCATGTCGATGCGGGCTCCTCCAACAATGAAGTATGACTCTATTTCCGCTTTCAGAGCGGCAACGTCCCGAGGCCGGGCAGCCTCTTCCAGTAGACAAACCAAGTCAGACGCCAACTTTTCTTTGCTTATTTCGAGGTTAGCCTAAACGTGAAAAACAAGAACAAACAAACAAAACAAAACTGAAAACAACAATTCTGAGAAGTTTAACAATTTGGGCGGGGGGGGGAGGGTGAGAGGGGTCGGAAAAGAGTTGATTTCTTTCAGAACTCAAAGCGTCTGTTTCCACATAGTGACAATTATTAGGCAGATTTAGCAGAGACAACACGACGGCACTGATGACGGCGCGCGCAGATCTAAACGACATCTTGATCAATGGCAGAGCGGCAAATTGGGCACCGGAAATCGCGTTTAGTCCTTTCCGCGCGCTTTCCGGTCGTCAGCTGACGTTCTCGTTCTGTTGCTAAATCACTTCCAACGGCATTCTAGTCGCTTCACATCATGCGTGGAAACCGTTACAAGTTATGCCTGATGGGCAACTTGCTTATGTTCTCCAGCCTTTGTTTGGCCACATTTTTCTACTCTGAAGTAGCCTGCGAAGCCGGCAGGATTGTTATTTAGCTTGAGCAAAGTTTTGGCAGAAGAACTGCGAAGCCGTTCAAAGAATGTGGAGGAGACGCTTTTTCGGAAGCACTTTTTTCCGTCTTCGGTGCTCGCTTCTCGCGGCAAAGCCACGAGGACGGCCGCTCCACCGCCAATACTCTCGCACGCGCAAAAACGATTCCGCCAGCTGCGCACGCTACTTTGAAATGACCTTTATTTAGTCGCCGTACAGGCGTACTTTCCATTCCGAATTAAAATTCGGAACCAGAGCTGGGACGAGGGGAGGCCGTTCTTTATAGTCTCGGCTTAATGACGGATTAAGTCCTTCGCTAAGGGTGAACAAAACTAAATTTTCTACTAACAACTTCGATATATGATTAAGAGGACAGGTATTGTATATGGAAATCAGTCTTGAGAATTTGTACAGGTAATAGCATGATTTGTGCTGATATTTGGCATAAATACCACGAGTGATATTTGGAAATTGTTATACGTCATTTGAGACGATTTTGAAATATCACGAGTGGTATTTGTGCCAAATATCGCGTACAAATTATGCTATTATTTGTTTATACTACTACCCGCAAAAGGCTTTGTAATTTTCATATGTAGGTATTTCAAATTAAGCTGAAATACCACTGCTCTAAGCCAATCAAATTGCAGAAATTTCTCATGTTGTAGTATAAACATACGAATATCATATTCACATACAAATTCTGATAGGGACTTAAAGGGGTCATCTTTCCTCCTCCTGTTATGACGAGCATCAAAGCTTTCTGAGTATCTAAGATTAATTCTCATGTTGCTTTCATGTTATTGGTTACATACCTTCATAACTTCAGGAATTGCAGAGACCTCCACTTTATCAAAGTCAAAGTCACTAGAATCCTCCAAAGGCTCGTACTCCTCTCCAAATGTCAGCCATTTCTTGAGATTTCCACGAATGGTGTCAAGTGATTCGAGGCAGGGTTTGTTAATTTCGTAATCCATTACAGACACAGCCGAATCAATTATTATAAGTGGATCTTTGCCTGCTATGGGCGCCGCGAACCCAGTAACTCCTTGGACTACCGCCATCAACTGTTCCTTGTCTAATTTCTCTTTGGTTTTCTCATAGCCTTCGGGTAACAGGTTCATGATCCTCACAAGTATTTCCTCCATTCGCTGCTCTTGCGATTTGATGCCCTGCGAGAACAAGAGACAATAATAATATATAAGTTTCGCCAAAGGTAAAAGCGGAGCTCCTGTTTGTACATTGCAATGGTTATTACTTGGACTTTAAAAAAACGGCCTTCCGGAATTTTTCTTTCTACAAAAAAAGAAACGGAATTGGGCTTGAGCCTGCGATTAATTAATAGCTAATACCTAGTCAGCAGAATACTACAAAAAACATATGAACCAAATGAGTGAGACTGCTTGCAGTCCGCCTTTTCTCAGATCCGTCTAGCTCTTATCTAAGCCATTCCGTTCGGCAGACCGGTGCTCTCACGGACTAAGCTAAGCTGGCGGCGGTGATATCAATGCATCGTAAGTACCTTAATATACATCCTTTTCTCACTTTCATCCAGGTCTCTCGCAGCGATAAGTCGGTTTTTCTGTGCTTTTACCTGCTCAGACGAAATTTCTGAAAATTTTGACGCCATCTGACCAAAAAATAAAAATATATTAATTAAACTGATAAAGAATAGGAGAATTAGGAGAATAGATATTAAAACCTGCCACCACTTTTATTTATTTATTTATTTATTTATTTGTTTTTATTTTCACAATTTTTCAAGATACAGTTCCCAGGAGAAAAACGTAACCCCAATTCCAGGATTAACCTTAGAACACTTCCGACATTTCCGAACGAGCGCATGCAGACAATCCTATCCTGCTCAACCGAGAGCAACAGTCCTTTCCCAAGGCTTAGCCAATCATATTGTACCTTCCAAATTCTGGAAGGTTGACCTTGACCGCGGGTCAACCGGTCGATGATTACTCGATCTGTATGAAACACTGGGAAATTGCCGAATTTCACGTTTTGTAAAGGTGGTGAACGCAAAACAACGACTTTCATTTTCTTTTTCTGGACTTGAACGATATGGAATAAGCTCGATAAAGTTTGAAGCAGTGCGAAATTACTTTGAAGTGACGTTTTCGTAGCCGTCGCCGTCGTACTTGCTTGAGCTGCCTAAGTGATGACATATGTCAATACCAAGACCTGTGTAAATGGTGGTGCGGCAAGGGATATTTACTTCAACCAATCAGAAGCACTACCCAGTTATGGGTAATTGCACTTCATCAGTATGGAATTTCTGCGCTCGCTCCTCAGACCTCATTTTGAGCAGAAATCAGGGGTAATGTCGCGAAATGTCGGCTTTATTCTCAGGCAATTCCCGGTTTCAAATGAGGTCACCTTCCTTGGAAGCGCCATTGCTCTTACCTCTCCTCCACGTTCCTTTCTCTTTTCACTTTCTTTTCACTTTTTTGATTTAAACGTAATGCCTTGAAACCTGTAAACTAATCTTACCATAATATAATCAAAAAATATTAATGGAACCTTGCTTTACTTATATTTTGCGGACCCCTCTCTTAAGAGAACACTTGCTAATATCTTTGCACTTCCCCATTTATATCTTAAGTTTACCTGCTGAAAATTTTCATTATTCTGCACGCTTGTCATAATGTCGTTGAATGTTTGTTCATAAACTTCAGCCGCTGATTTTATGGTTTGCACATCCTCGTAAAACGCTTCCCATTTAATGAGAGGAACAAAAAGAGAGTTCTTTCCAAAAATGTCATATCCTTCTACATCTAAAAAGGCAAGTTTTCTTTCGGCGTCTGAAAAAAAAAAAAAAATTTGCCTGTGAATATTTATGTCTTCCCTTTTATGTCTTGTATTTTATGGCCGAGTGGTACTGGGCACGGGAGAGGAGACAATTGTCATTACAGGAATCCCCTCTGGGGTCGTAGGTAGGTCATGTGACTTAACAGTCCATCCAGGTGCCACGACATTTACCTTGATTGATTGCGGTGAAAAGGAATTTTATATTGTAAGTTTGGTGTATGCAAAAGTACAAAGGCTACTTCGATAAAACCGACGCGGCTTTTTTTTTTTAATTTTTATAGCGTTTCAGATGCAGCGTTTATAAAAATCACTTTTCTAAATCGCAGACATAAATTACGATAAATCATTTTCGAATATTATGAAAAACAGAAAGATGTTGAAAGTTCCAGTATCACGCTTTCTTTTCCGGAGAAAAAAATCGCAATTGTCTGGGAGGTGGTGAAGACTATAATCTTATAATTCTCAGGCAAGCACCGCTTTTTCTGGTTTGTCGGGGTATATATTCGAGGGCGGCTTTTATTGTTAAGTTTGAATCCATCTGCGAAATGAATCCTGTGTGGCATTCTAATCTAGCATATACGATACGTACAGGACTAAAGAGCGTTTTTTGGAATTAAAATGCCAAAGCACTAAGTCAAAGAAGCGCTGCCTCACCATTTTCTCTCTCCAGTTGCCTTCTAGAAAAACAAATTACCTTTCCTGATCTGTTCCACATCATTTCTTCCAGTCGTCACATCTTTGATAAACCGCAAGGCATCTATACCCTTCTGATTGTTCCTGTCGCCTAGCAACAGATCCACAGCCTGTCTTCTGACGACGACTAAGAGTTCCGCTGGAATGCTTTTCTTGCTTGCTTCGTCCAGTGTTCCTTTTTCTATAAGTGCCTCGCTGACTGCGCCATCCTCTCCTTTGACGTTTGGCGCTGAATAATAAAAAAATACATGTATCATACCTTAACTTTCTTCGGCATTATAATTACTCGATTTAGTTTTTTTATCTTTTTCCTTTCTCCAGCTCTTCACGTCCTATAACTCCCCCTTCCAAAATGCTTCTCTTCGTCTTTGTCTCCAACAACCCCCGGCTTCCTCATCTTCCTCCTCCTTCCCACCTCCTTCTAATCCTCCCTTCCCCTCGACTCCCTTCTCCTCCTCCTCCTTCCCGAATTCCATCTACTCCTCCTCTTTAAAACATACTTACTCCCTCTACTCCCTATCTTTCTATCCTCCTCCTTCTCTTCCTGACTTCCATCTACTTCTCCTCTTTAAAACATACTTACTCCTCCTACTTTTAATCTTTCTATCCTCCTCCTCCTCTTCTTCTTGAACTCTTCTTCGTTTCTTGTCTAAAACTTACTAACTTAGTTACTCACTTACTTGTCCTACTCCTCATCATTCTTGTCCAACTCCTCCTTCTCACCCTCCCACTTCCTCTTAATTATCATTTTCCTAATCCTCCTCATACGCCTACTCCTACTCCTACTCTTCCTTCTCCCCCATCCTACAGCGCGCCCTTCTCTTCATCCTCTTCCTGATCTTCACCTCCTCCTCATTTTTAAAACTTACTTGATCCTGGAGCTCCATGTTTACCAGCGGATCCATCAGCGGCCTTTGCAGTCTGCTTCCCCTCGCAAAAATCCACATCCCAAAAACCGTTGTTTTTAACGTCAATGAAGCATTCAACTCCTCGCCCCCCTTGTCCACCGTTGCCACCTAGTATCCAACATAACAATTAAGCAATTAAGTAGATGCAAATTTACAACTGACTTAATTCTATTTCTTACAAAGTCATTAAATGTTTTCCATAGTTGATCGCCTGGCATTCGAGCATTTATTTTCAGTGCTATATCATAATAATGATCATTATCGTTATTTTTATTGTTATCGTTATCATACCCGTATTCGTTATTAGAGAGATTGAGATTCACGTTTACGCCAAACGGCAGACGCCAACTTGTACCACGTGACCAAGCTTTCCCCTTATCTTCCATTTGCTCTTTCACTGCTTCCACACAAAAATAAGTAGTTTTCTGCCAGTTTTAACCATAGGAATCGTTCGGGACTGTTTTTATCTGCTTATTTTCTATTCTGAGAAATTCTCAACTTGACTCTGACGTTTGCCGTTTGCAGTAAACGTGAATCTTAATCTCTCTATTGTTACCCTTGTCACTCTCAGGTTCATTTTGTTCTACAAACAAGAAAATTTCTCCTCAAGTTTCGTTCATTCCCAAAACTATAGACTTCTACATGTCAGACCGAAGATTGCATTTAAGTCTCGATGTCTTCAAGTTGTATTTAAGTCTTATTCCTGATCCTTGATATCATTTTTTTGGCTCTGATTTAATCTATTATACCTTTTCCACCTTCTCCATTCTTAGCCGATTGGCCTCCAGTTCCTCCGCAGGTTTTTAATATTGTTTGTCCATTTTGTTTTCGGTAACGCAGTGATATGCGACCAGCCTGGCCTCCATTACCTGTATGTTGAGAAGATCAAACAAGATATGCAAATGGTTAAAGGTGGAATTCTTACCCCTACCATTACACTACCACTCAGTCACTACCATACCACTACCACTACCACTACCACTACCACTACCACTACCACTACCACTACCACTACCACTACCACTACTACTACCACTAACTACTACTACCGCTACTGCTGCTGCTACTACTACTACTACTACTGCAGCTGCTGCTGATACGACGACGTCGACTACTACTACTACTACTACTACAACAACAACAACGTACTATACTATTTCTGTACTATATAAGTTCTTCTAAAAAATAGAATAAATTGCCCCTTTAAAGCAACGAAGTCAATACAACTTCAATTTGTTGCGCTTTCGTAGTGGATTTCAAAGATTATAAGCTTATCGTCTAGAAAAATATAGTGGAAAGCTCACGATTAACGTAAATATTTAGCAATTATTGAATTCGGCTTCCGTATCGATCATCTGAAGAATTATGGAAATCGAGGAGGGTGTTAAACGCCTTCTGAGATCTCCATAATTCTTCAGAAGATACGAAAGCCCAAAATAAGTAATTCCTAGTTTAAAAACAAGCTAAAACATACTACCTCTATCGATGTTAATTTCATCTTCGATAGTGCATGTTCATCGGCAAGTTTAGGCGATAAAGTTTTTTTCAGTACTGTAAATATTTTCCAAAGAGCAGACTGATGCCGTCCGTCGAGTTGTTTTCTTGCTGTTTATGCTGTGTTTTTAGCCAAAAGTTCTCCTATTTCTTCCTTGTGAAACGAATAAAAAGTGTCACCACCAAAACAACTCAACCTCGTCCCCTGGTTTTCTCGGTTAACAGTTTAATAATCTGGCAATTTTGCTGCACAATTGACGTCATCAGTTCAATATCGCAAAATTTTTCCAAATTTGGTCAACAGTAACTGGTTATGATAAATTATGCGTGTGATTTTAGCCAATCAGAAACAGAGAAATACTTTGAATGAATAATAAAAATATAGTGATAAATATAGTTCTCTCTTCTAACTTCTCATAAAAAAGTACAATTTTTTAATTTTTAGTAAATTCACGGCACACCAGACTTTCCCGCGTTTCCACCGTTTCCTCCGTCTTTCCCCGTCTCTCCTACTCTTCCATCCTTTGATTTGCTAGTGCAGCTTCTTTTCCAAGAAGCCCAGTTGTCAGTGAAGAAGTTGTATACTGAATTCGGGCATATATCAGTGTGATAATCAGGTTGCTAAAAGTGAAATCACATAATTAATTCAAAATCGTAGGGAGGAACAGGAACAGGATCCTCTATTAAAATGTGGCATTTACGTTTAGTTAAACTTAAGCATCCATATCCAGATACTTCTATAACAATGAAACAAAAAACGTTAGGAGGCCAGACAAAACTTGAATTCTAACCTTTTAAGCTGATGGTTTCAGTGAGTAAGCATGTCAAATTTGCCTCAAAAACGTTAAATTTCACAATATTGCATTAAGAGAAATTGGGAACAAATGATTTGAAACATATTTAATGGTAGAAAATGGTCAGATGTATATATTTTTTTACGTTAAAAAAATGTTGAAGCACTTGAATCTTTCGCAAGTCACCACCTTGTGAATTCAAGAAAATGACATCAATGCAAGCTGGCTATTCAAACGTTTCGGCTCTCTAAAAATACTAAGTGATGATAAACTTATAGAAGGCCAACCTTAACGAGAGATTTTAGAACAAAGCCTGGAATGTATTGTTACTGCAATTGTTTCTCTTGCTTGTCATATTCGAAGTTAAAGGAGCTATTGCTTTAAGTAACAAACCCGGACCATAACTTTTGGAATTCAACCAACAAGAAGAAACAGCGTGACCTTGCCCCTTTACGAAACTGTGATAAGAAAACTTACAATAACAGAGCTATCCAGGGCATCAGCACCTGGACCTCCATCTTGTCCTTTATGTCCATCTCCTCCTTTAGAGCTCACTTCAAAGGCTCCAGTTATTACATCACAGATTATTTCCACTGCAAAACGTTTAACAAAGAAATAGGAAGAGGGTGTTGAATTCTATAAACACTTCATCGAACACTGCCCAGTTGGGACGTTTGCTGCAAAACGTTCCTAGCGACGAGGGTCGAAGAGAGCCGGCTGTATTCGCGGGCTACACCTAACACAATGTTGGTTTCCTCTTCAAAGGCCTGTCAGAATGTCAAACATCTTGTACCTAACCGTTCTTGAAAGTCGGTAACGTGACTCATTAGGGACATTAAGATTTACTACGGAGAGGTGCTACTATGGCGACATAAGGTCAAAATCACTTTTGATGACGTCACCACCCGAGTTTCAGTGCGGCTTTCCCGCCGGCTGTAGACTTTTTTTCTGGTGGGCCAAAATACCAGTTAATTCTCACAAAGTGAGAAGTACGGCAATCAAAGCACTTTGCCGCACAAGCAAACAAAGCTACGGCCGGCGGGAAAACCACTCGGCAACTTGGGTAGTGACGTCACCGAAAAATATTTTGACGTCATTTCCACGTAGTAGCTCCTCTCTGTAGCGAATCTTTATGTTCCTTATTGGTTCTGTAATACCGACCTTGTGGTCCATCTTTTCCATCTTTGCCATCTTCACCGTCACTTCCGTCTCCGTTTGCTTGCGGTACCAAATCAGGAAATTCCTGATTCCAGTTTGGAGTGGAAATAATCACCTTACTTCCTGGGGCAGCGATAATCTCCCTTGCGAAGATTTTTACAGTTTTTATGCCATAAAATGCAACTTCGTCCTGACAGGAAAAAGAACCGGTTTAGACTAACTTTACGTTCAGAGTTCTTATGGAAACTATTAATTAAAATAGCGCAGAACCAATCAACGGCTGCATGAACACAAAAACTGACCGCGACATCAGCAAAAAGCGCTAATCCAAGATTTTGCTTTTGTAGTCGATAGATTATTATATCAAACTTAATACATACAACTTATTACCCATTCCCTTAAAGCTTTTTCAGTAAGAGGGGGAAATGTTTCAAAGATAACGTTTTGGGGGCTTTGTCAGATTATACCCGGCTGTGGTGCAATTACAATTTATTGTAAATAACCAAGTGGATTATTAATGTTATGGTTGTAATTTTGGAATGATATAGTCGCAAGTGCTGATCTAGCTCTGTCAGAAATTTTAAAATCATTTACGTCCTAATGCCTCTCTTAAGTTCCACCAACTGAGTATAAAGACATGAAAGAAGAGCCTAAGAAAGCCTAACCAATGGCAGGCGTCAGAGCAAAAGGATGCCGAGAAAACGAAAACTTCCACTTGGTTGTCTAGACCTGGATTTGAGATTAACCTTAATATAAAAAGTGTCTGCTAGAATTTCCAGTTGATCAACTAGCTGTATATCAGCTCTTTCATCATCAAGGTTCAAGTTTAGCTGGTCCTTTAAATTCACTGCATGTATCACTCGACCAAGAGCCTGGTAGTGACCTGCAAGTAAAACTCAATTTAGTGACTAAAAATTCAATTTTTTTTTAAATACGGTATTTTGGGAAAAGGATTTTATGAAATTAGTTGTCTAGAATATTTCTTAACCAGAATCCTATAAAAAGTAAAGACTTTAATTACAGAAAAAGTTCAGAAAAATAATCGATTGTAATCCTGGAACGTAGAGCATATTAGTCCGCAACGTTTTATAATATATAATAAGGGCTCTCTCCATTTGTCAGAACTGGCTGGCTGGACCATAGCCGCACCAGTCATTTTGGCAGGGAAATCTGCTTTTCTCAAGGTTTTTTGCTGAAACATTATCTCCTTCCTGCATACCATTTAGGATTTGACTGATCTGGGTGGGTAGTTTGATTAATAGTGAAATTGTCATTACTGCAGAAAGAGTCTGGCCGGTCAGTTCTGACAAATGGAAAACGCCCTTAGGCTTTATCGCCCCACTCTGAGAGCACATGCAGTCTCTTTTTTTCTTATTGAGTGATGAAGAGAATAGGAGGCTTTGCCTGTCGCCGCAGCCTGAACTTTTGGACTCTTCAATTTTGTCTTCTCTCGTCAAACTGGAGTGCATGCAAGCATCTTTTTCTTGATAAACTGCTGATATCAAGGGGCCTAGCTAGGGGGTGGAAACTATATCCTAGCAACATGAAACGCCTACTCGATTTCGCCCCATGAAAGGGAATCTGGTTTCGGGAATCAAAGAAAATTTTGCTATTGGAATCCGGAATCTTGGGTTTTGGGATCCGGAATTCAACTCAAGAAATCTGGAATCCCACCAGCGATTGGAATCCAGAATCCAAGTTCGACTGACAAATAGTGGACTCCAGTACCTAGAATGCGGAATCCACGGCGTGGAATTTAAAATCCAAGACTGTCCTAGATTCCCGGGGCGATCGATTCAGAGTCTTTCTCGAGTACACCAAACTCGAACAAGCGAAAGAAAGGCTGTGATTGTAGTGACCAAAGAAAATTGTTTTTAGATCAGAAGTTGTGCGTGGGGATTATCTTGAAGATAACTGATAATTTTTTTTTCTCTCTTTCTCCCTCATTCTCTTACCCGTGTTAATCTCCACTATAGATGGGGTTTGTAGCCAGCTTGGCTGCGGAATGTTTACAGCAGGCACATCACCCAGGCTTTTCCATTCACCATAGGCACACTGATTCTTTACATAAAGATTTTGAGCAGATACTGCTGAAAAGCAAATATTCAAATTTACTAAATGCTGGACACTGACTCTTGATCAGAAGAAATGCCATGATTTGTGCACCAATATGGCCCCGTGACGTCAAGTGGAGACGATCTATATCAACCGCCCGAGAACTTGGAAACCAGGGAAGCTTGATTGTTTAGTTTTTAAAATGATTATGGTCAAAAAAAAAAAAACCGACACTAAACTGACTAAGGTGGAATCCATCGTGCTAAACGTTTTGGGCCTGCCGAATTTAAGTGAGGTTTAGCTAGTCTTTCACGAAACCGTGTTCTAAGCCATGTCAGTTGCAAAATGCTTTTATCTAAACACCATTTTTCGTTGACAGTTTTCTGAAAGTGATAGCATCAATTATAACCTTCTTAACTCCCACTACAAAGATTTCTTCAATCGCGGCAAAGGATGACTTCAGTTAAATTTCTAGCCCTTTATCTTCTTCCATCATGAAACGATTTTAGAGCTATTTTTAAAATGTACAATTTCTAAAATGACGGTTATTTAGCGAAAACACCCTCTAAGTAATCGAAGAGACGTGACTGACTAATTTGAGAGTTTTAGCCTTTTAAGGTAACGGACAAGATTTTACGAAGTAGCGGTTACCTGAAGGCATCCAGTTTTATATAATAACAAATTTACCTTCTCCGTCATTATTTCGCTCTTTGTTGATAATTCTATCCCTGGCAGACACAACTAATACATAGAATGTTAATAATCCAAAAACATTCGTTTGATATTTCATCGCGCCTAAAAATGCAAAAATATAAATAAACAAATAAAACAAAATAAAAAAAAAAAGCAAATTAAAAATCTCTTATAGAGCTAATTTTCTTAAGCAAGGTATGCTACAGTTTGAGTTCTTTTCATCATATTTTTTACGGTATGCTTTGGTGTTACAAAAAGTGTTCTAAAAGATAAAAAAAGAAAAGTAAAAGTACAAAGCCAATATATATCTTGTTAAAAAAATTAAATACCTTGCTATAACGGTGTCCACTACAAACAACTCTAAATAACACTTAGTTAGAATAGAATAGCATGGAACAACAATCGATACACCGGAATACCACCTGATCTTCATACTGTGAGTGCAGTCATGTGTTGAAACAGCGATTAGAAAACATCCCTGAACTTGATTCTTTAGCGTTTTTTTTTTACTACGTTTACAAAAGAAGTAACGTTTTAAAATTTTTCGAATTCTTTCGTGACTGCTTTGTTCCCGATTACGAGTACCAAGTGGGGGACACTTAGAGTAACGGCATCGGTTTAGTCGAGTTCCTACGCATCCGCGAATTTACGTCCAATCTTAATATTGGTAACGTGATTGTTTAAACATTTTACCGCTACAGCTGAACTAGACCAAGAAATTTAGCTTAACAATTGCCCCATAATTTAACTAAAGTTCTTACTAGCACTGATCAACCCCGGATAAATAAATGAGAGTTGCATTGGTTGGGGAGGAGGGCAGAACTGGGAACGGCCGTAGATCTTGTCGCTTTTTTGGCTCTACAAAGAACCTGAATGAAGAAGTCCGTTGATCATGCGAGAATGCTAACTGTTTGCGTTGTTGTCTGTTGGCGGAGTTTCGTCATCAGAGATTTCCTCTCGAGGAGATGGCCGAAGGCCGTCACGCGAAGCGAGATTTGTAATTGTGTCGGAATTTGCACGGAGATATCCGTCGATGTGTGGAAGGCGTCTAAGATACCCGAGCTAGTATTCTTTTTTCACTCTCCTATATAAGGATGGGAAAAACTGGTGTCCTTTTCCGGACGAAAGATTTAGACCCGAGATAGGGTGGGATGGAAATAAGCTACAATGTTAGAGGTGCCATGGAGCGGAGATCGGGCAAGACAATTAAGTTGTAAAGACAATAACAACCTCTCTGTCTGTTCTCGAAAATGATAGTTATTGCTTGGTTTTGTGCCTAATATAGTCGACAGGGCATTGGCCGCTGCAAATAGTTGCATAAATCTTCAGCTCAGCGAGCGTCTGATGTGTATCTAAATGAACCAAACTCTTTATATGCCAGACAGTACCGATTGCATCTGAGGTTAGTTCTGTACACTGGTCCCAAATAAATTGACTCTATAGCCCCAATGCTTATGCAAACGTGTACCACGGAATTACAACCTCTACCTCGTGAGTGACGGGCAGTTATCCACGTGGTCGCCAGGGGTACTGCATCCAGGCCTTGCAGAAAGAGAGTCGGGGCGCCAAAAAAGACCCTCTGTAAATGGGGAGAGTTTATTTTACTCGATCGCAGGGTTAGGGGAGAAGGGATCTTTTAAAAGACTCTTCTCTTCCTCGCAGGTTCCTTGAGAAGGGGTTGAAATGCTAAGTACCACATAGTAACCACCATACGGTGCACCTACCACACAGCGAACCACCACACACTGCACCTACCCCACGGTGCACCTACCACACAGTGCGCCCACCACATGGTGCACCTAGGTGCACCATGTGGTAAGTGCACTATGTTGTAACCACACACTGCACCTACCACACAATGGACCGACCCAGGCCCTTTACCTACCTCTCAGTGTACCGAACGAGGTCCCTCACCTACCACACAGTGAACCACACTGCACCTACCACACGGTGCACCTACCACATAGTGCACCTACCACACAATGCACGGACCCAGGCCCCGCACCTACCACTTGCTGCACCTACCACACAGTGCACATGCAACTACAATGCTTAATAGTATGGTACCATGGTTTATTTTGCAGCATTATACGAAAGCTATTTGAAGCATTGGATTTGTGGGGTTAAAAAAATTGGCGTTAAATGTTGTTTTACTAGTAATCACTGGAGGAGATTAACAAGGGTAAGTTGATACAAAACAGGAGAGAAAAAGTAAATCTCAATATGGAGCTAATATGGGATGGTCACGTGACTACCAAGATTTCTCGCAACTTTATTGGGGCCCTTTCCATTCAACCAGAAAGTCTGATTTGAATTTCCGGCAACTTTCAGTAGCGAATGGAACAGCTTTTTTCAAAAATTTCTAAAAGAGAGGGCAAACTCGCGAGGTATTCCCAAATTTTCGGAAACTTTTCCCCTGAAGTTTTCTTTCTCTTTTAAGTTGCTCCCGGAATTTCTAGAATCTTATATTCGGTTGAATGGTTCACATTTCGGACATTCAACAGTTTCCTTAATCCATGGAAACTTTTCCAGGTAATTTCTATTCCATTTGCTACTGTTTCCAAATTTTCGAAATTTTTGGTTGGAAAGCGTCCACGGTTACCATTTTTCCTTACCTATGGTGCTCCGCTTCGCGCGCGAAGCGCGCGGGAGTTCCGCTAAAACAACAACAGCAAACAAGAAAAAGTTCTTACTCACCTGAAGAGAACGTGTGGCAGTGCCGCAAGTACACGAGACTTGAAATTACAGCCATCTTTTTTTCTTTTCGTTTCTCTTTTTTTTTGTTTTCATTGTTTCTTTTTGAGTAGCCTGAGTATCAGGCGTTTCTGGGGAAAAGGGGAAAAATGGAAGCGAAATCTCTTCTCCCCTAGCCCCGTAGGAAGGCCTGATACTCAGGCTACTTTTTGAGCGTCGGAAATGAGACCCGCTCGTCCCAGTCCTACTCTGCCACATCAGAACAAAGGGCGATACACAGCTGGTACGCGTCGATTTTTAGACTCCCAAGGATTCCAAAAAACGTGTGGAACGGTTGTACGGGTGCGAAGGTAAGAATTACTTTCAGTTATTTTCGTAGTGAGGGTTTTAATATTGCTGTTGAAATCAACTGCATAAAGATGGAATGATAAACATGGAACTAATCGAATTAAAGCGAGCCAACCTATTCGATTTGTTTCATTTCACCAAGAAAATGCCGTCCTTGCCGGATCGTTTATCGTTAAAGGTTGACAGAAAATTACGTGTTGTCATCGTTTGGGTCTTTGAAAGCCATCCATGATACCTTAATGAGTGTCTAATGTTTAATCTTTTGTAGAGACAATTAGCTCATACGGCTTCGATGAGAATGGATACCCCGCCAGTACTTGTCGGGACGTTTAAAGACAAAAGAACTGCATGTGGGCATTTTGTAACAGTTGGAAATCGACCTTGGTTTGGGTACACATGCTGACCATATAAAAAAACGTCAAAATGTTCAAAACCTAAGCTTTTCAGTTGTAGATTTCTGTGGTCGTTTAGGGTATCTACTGAAAGTTGTTGTGTGAATTGTCTTTATGTCCAAATTCTGGCCTTCTGTAGGTACCGAGGCACAGATTCAATGTAAGCTGACATTGTAACCAAAGACTAGAGCCCGCGGGAGACAGGAAATTGAATAATTTTAATTCAGTGAACGAAAACCTTTTACCAGAATATTTTAAGCCGTATTGCATTTTTTTTACAACACATGCTTGGTTACTTGTGATAAATTAGATAAAATAACTACAAAGAAAAGGTTTGTATGGGAGTCTGAGAAAATAAATTTCAAATTTCTCAGGAATTGAGAAAACACAGGTAAAATCGTCATGCGTAAGATTTCATTTTGTGAAAGTTGAAGCTTTTGAAGTGTGTATTCTCGGCCTTCCATAAGAACCTTTTCTTTAGATTTATTTCATGTAACTTCAAGTTGCATTAATAGCCCTTGAAAAGTGTAAAAAAGAATGAAATATGACTGAAGTCATTCTGATACAGTACCAGGTATTTATTCATTGAAAATTAAGATTACTCAATTTCCAGATGGATTCTGTCTTAATATTATAATCGAACCATAAATAATATTTCAAAGCTTGCTAAAATAGATTAAATCAGCAATCACGAAAAAACCGACTATCGATTTCTAACAATTTTCAATATTAATTGATAAATTAGTTTAAAAAAATCTTGATTACGATAGATTTTATCAAGTGTTGAAATTATCAATTTGTAACTGGGATAAGTAATATCACTTGGATCATGGTACACCTAAGCAGGAGCATAGCATCCATATATGCACATGTCGACTCTCTCTTAATGGACACCTCTATAAGACAGACAACTCCCTAAAACGGACACCCAGAGTTGGTTCCTGCCTTTCTTTACTACCTTTATTTGACTCTCTATAAGACGAACATCTCTCTAAGACGGACACTTACTGCCAGTCCCAAAGGTGTTCATCTTAGAGGGAGTTGACTGTACACCCAATCATGCAGCTAAAATCTCATTTCACTTTATGTTGGTGTCTCTGTGTTAGTATTTCCTTTATCCTATTTATATTATTCCATAAATGGACAGCGGGGTGAAAAAATATAAAGATGCCCTTACCTGCCCCCTTATGGCATTTTCTTCGTATTTATTTACTGGAAAGATTTTGCAAAAAATTCTGTTTGGAATGCCTTTGGCACTCTAAGTTTTCTTGATCCCTTGCGTACAACTTTAAAAATGTCAGGCTACGCCTTGATGTTTGATGCACAGGATTATTGTGGATTCAGTCTTGCATTGGTGTTTGGTTTTGAAGAAAAAAGTATATTAGACATTTCCACCTATATTACTTTTTCAGAAGTGGTTAAAAACAATGTAATAATAAAAAGGAAATCTTTGATTGCAGGATTAGGTTATGGAGAGGAGCCAAGCCGAAGAAAAATTGTTTAAATGTCAACAGTGCAGCAAGCAGTTTACTTTGAAAAACTCTTTACAGATCCATGAACGAATCCATTCTGGAGAAAGGCCTTATGAATGCAAACACTGCGGTAAATGTTTTAAGGACAGTGCTGGTTTAAGACAGCATGAGAGAGTCCACATGACAGAGAAACCTTATGAATGTGAACACTGCGGTAAATGTTTTGCACAGTCTGGTCATTTGCAGCTTCACAAAACCACTCACAGTGAAGAAAGGCCTTTTGAATGCAAGCAATGTGGCAAGTCTTTTAAGCGCGCTGAAAGTTTGAAGTTGCACACAAGATCTCACACTGGTGAAAAGCCTTTTGAATGCAAGGAATGTGGCAAGTGCTTTACTTCTCAGTCAGGGTTAATAACACATACTAGAGTCCACACAGGAGAAAGACCTTACGAGTGTAAACAGTGTGGCCTATGTTTTAAGCAGTCAGGTACACTGAATGTGCACAAAAGGACACACACTGGAGAAAAACCTTGCAAGTGCGAATACTGTGGTAAGAGTTTCCTCACTACCAGCAACTTACGATGCCATGAGCGGATCCACAAGGAAGTGAAGCCTTTTGAATGTAAACAGTGTGGCCAGTGTTTTACGCAGAGTGGCAGTTTGAAACAACATGAAAGAATCCATACTGGCGAAAAACCGTACCAATGCAAACAATGCGACAAGTGTTTCAAGAACTCAAGTGGTTTGCGGTCACATGAAAGAACCCATGCTGACAGGACACCTTATAAATGTAAACATTGCGTTGTGTATTGTACGACATCTGGACGTTTGCGTCAGCATGAAAGGACTCACACGGGGGAGAAGCCTTATGCATGTCAACACTGTGGCAAGTGTTTTAATGATAGAGGGGACTTGCGCAAACATGAATATATCCACACTGGAGTTAAACCTCATCAGTGCCAGAAATGTGGCAAGCGGTTTATTCAAACAGTTCAGTTGCGAAACCATGAAAGAATTCACACTGGAGAGAAACCTTTTGCGTGCAAGCACTGTGGCAAATGTTTTAATCAACGTGGAACCCTGTGGAAACATGAAAGATCACACTCAGGAGAGAAGCCATTTCAATGTGAAAAATGTAGCAGTTGTTTTAATGCTAAAGGGAGTTTGACAATACATAACAAAAACCACTGTATATTTAGACCAGAAAAGGATTCATCCAACAAAAAACAAATTTCCGAAACCTTCAGTTGCTGGGTTTGTCAGGAGGAATTTAAAAGCCAGATTCGTCTCCTAAACCATTATGATAATCACATGAACCAAGGATAAAAAGATGAATAAGCTGCCTTTCATGTAAATGTGATGCCAGGGGTGGGCTGAGATTAATAGTCAGTCACAAGAATTAACCAGATTGATCAAACCAAGAAATCATTAATTCATTTTATTAGAAAATTGTCTTAAATTTTAAAAATTCTATTAGTTTTCATCTTTTGTGCTAGTCAAACTGTCATAAACTTCTGAGATTTTCATTTTTTAAAATTAATTTATTTTTTATTTTATTTTAATGCATGTACAAGTTTTGTTTGTGACATCAATGGACAGAAAAAAGGCACAAATGCGTTGTTGCATTTTGGAACACTAGAAAAAAAATATATATAAAAAGGTGTTTTGGTGGTTATACCTTTATAATTACTAGTCTGCCATCAAGCAGACAACATACAAGTTTAAATATTTTTCATTAATTTTTCACGACAAAGATATTTTTTAGAGATGATTAGAGACGTAAAAATGAGAATTGATTTCAATGATCGGCACACCTATTGACTTTATTGTTAGCTGCATATTGTTTTTATCTTATCTTTTTTAATCTTGATTTTGAATACTATACATTTTGGATGACATCTTTTCTATAATTATGTTGTTAAAGCTGGGAGTATTTTTATATCAGTGTGAGTATTGACAACGTCACTGTATCAATCATTGCATTAATAATTAATCGATGCATCATTCCATTGCAATTATATTAATTAGGGAAAATGAAATTATTTTGAAAAGTACACTATTACCAGCGTTTTGGAAACAGACAGGGTACAAGCCTAAAAAGAAGCAGGGGTGCTTGGGGGAAAATCTCGGAAAAAAAACCCTGAACAGATACCATGCGAACAGAGGCTACATTTTCGCGGTGTACTCGCTTGGTACTGAATAGCCTTCTCACTAGCCTGCGTAGCAGGCGCTTGGAAGTAGTGGGCACAAGAAAAAACGGGCGCGCGAGAAGGAGACACCCCTTGCGTGTCTCCCTCGCGCGCGCCCGTTCTCTCTTTCGCCCGCTACTTCCAAGCGCCTGCTACGCAGGCTACCTTCTCACCAGCTGTTTTTTTCTGTGTGTGTCTTCACGCAATGCTACATGTTCTACGGTCTCCCTTGATTGTTAGAATATTGCATTTCTTTGCCATGATAGTTACTGAAGGCACACCAGTGCGTCCAAGGACACCAATTTACTGCCTTTGCCCTGCAAACCGCTAGACGCATGGCTCGGATGACTGCGAAAACTGATAGTGGTCCCTTCTCCAGAAGCAGACGTGGTGTCCTCAATTAGTAGTTTTGAGCTAAGTGCTTTGGCGCTCAAATGAAGTACATATAATTATTTGGCAGTCACCACTACGCAATGAAATCTGTGTTTCCTACACTCCTATTGGCTTTTTTTTCCTTTTTTTTTTCCTGAAGAAGTCAACGGTAAGAAAAATAAAGACGCGAATAATAATAAAAGCAAACACATTTATTTTGTCAAGTTAGTACTTTTAGCAGGTCAAATAATTTAGACCATCCTGATTACCCATTTGTCGCTTAGCCCGCCAAAACAGCCGTTTCTCCTCGCTCTTAAATTCGCAGCTGCGGACGTTTCCTCGCGAAACGTCCTCAGCGGCGAAGAGTGAGGAGATACAGCTGTTTTCGCAGGCTATTTCTCGCTCTAAGTGTAACGATTAACGTGCTAGCCGGAACAAAAATCCCCAGAAAGCAAGCTCCATACAGTAACTGACTCGCTACGTACACCGGTCTTCTTCTCAACTTCCTCCAATGGTTTCGTTCTTTCCACTAAAGAAGCGTCTTCTCGAAAAGCAATAGACGGATGGGACTAGTCAGGTTTAAATTATCTGGAATTGTAGACTATGAGTAGTCCCCATTTTTGCGTTTCGCTCGCTCTATCCCTGAGGAAAAATGGGGACTACTCGTAGTCTACTGGAATCGGAAGTCGGAAGACAACCACGCAGCCTCAAATGCTGTGGGGAGGTGGGGGAAGGGGCACCTCTGCAAAAGTTATAACTACGCCTCGGACAATTCCGGCTATTTGTTCGCAGGTCAACAGGAATAGTCTAGAGTTAATACGTAGAGTTCAGTACCAAAGCTACAAAAGTTAAAGTGAACACACATACAAACAAGCAAAAAAGGAAAAAACAAATAGAAATAATCAGGAGTCCATAAACCGAAGCGAATTGAAAAACTCCCGTACTAAACGTATGTAGACCACGAGTAGTCCCCATTTTTCCTCAGGGATAGTAGAGCGAGCGAAACGCGAGCGCGCTTGAAACCACCCACGCGAGAAAAGGCGACACGCGGTGGGGAGAGAGAAAAATGAGGGATTACAGACAAAGCCCAAGCCAATCAGAGTTTTGCGTTGTGAGAGCAACGCATTAGTTCAAAAGCTTGGGCTTTGTCTGTAGTCCCTTATTTTTCTCTCTCCCCGCCGCGCGTCGCCTTTACTCGCGTGGGGTGATTTTCACGCGCGCTCGCTTTTCGCTGGCTCTACTATCCCTGAGGAAAAATGGGAACTACTCGTAGTCTAAAGCGTATGCCACGGCGTTTTACCGATCAGTTTATTTATAGACACATTTTACAATACTTTTTTCCCGCAAAAATAGACTATCAACCATGTCTACTAGCGCAATCTGAAGTATAGGACTATAAAAAGCAAAACTAAACGTTAGTAAAAGGTAAAAAGTATCATTTTTAGGTCTGTAGGTTTTTCTGAATGGTTTGAGGAATTTAAAAAGATATTCAAAATTTGCACCAAATCGTTCTAAAAATAAACTGGTCTGTGAAAACGCCGTGACACGAGCCCCAGCATGGAAGCGCTCGCTCCAGGTTATGAGCTCCTGAAATAATTTAATTGAAAGAAGAAATATGAATATTTGAATTAATGAAAATAAAATAGATAGGTCAGAGCCCAGTTGTTCGAAGGCTGATTAGCGCTATCCCGAGGTTAAATTATAATCCGGGTTTCTTTTTCTTTATTTAGTTGAGAAGCATCTTCTCATTAATTTTTTTATTCTTTTTAAATTCAGATCTGACGGCCAATTTGTGCCTTGTGTTATCTTAAGCCAGCTTTGAACAACCCGGCCCTAAAGCCCATGACTCTGGATAGATGCGTTAATAAATTACTACATACTCAAAAATGTTTAAAAAAAAAAGAGAGAAAGAAAGAAATGTTACAATAAATAATTAAAAACAGGTGTCGGACGGAACTATTGGGACGCTTAAGTGCGCTTACATAACCCCTTAACCAGATATGAAAGAGAAGGAATGGGACGAGATTGTTGATTCCAATATGGCGGCTAGAACGACTAGATTTTGGCTTTTTTGTATTGATTTTTCTTTTTGATAAAAAAAGACTAAACATTTTGGTTGAAAAATGCCAGTCGGCAGGAAAAGGAAATTTGCAACGGCAAATTCCACTGGACACCAACAAGAAACTCGCGGAAAGAGATCCAAGAAAAGCGAAGATAGTGCGGTGACCCAGACTTCAGTTGCAGTTCGGAAACGAACTTGTCGTCTATCGAAAAGGGAGAAAAAAGGGAAAAAGGAGAAGGCTAAAGAGTGCATAGTAATATCTTCGTCTTCGGAAGACGAAGAAAGTCCGATAAACAAAAAAGCTGAAAAAGACAGCAGTGGCACAGCTAGGAAACCAACTTGTAGGAGATCGAAAAGACAGAAAGACGGGGTAAAGAAGGGTGGTGATGCTGGGGAGAGTGCATTGATATCTACGAGATTGAATGCTAAAAGGACAGCTGCTAAGAAAGCAAAAAAAGGTGGTAATACAACAACTAAGAAAGCAACTGGTAGAAAATCGCGAAGGAAGAAGAAAGATCCAAAGAAAAGTTCAGAGGAGAGCAGAGTTATGCCTGCAAGTTTGAATGTCAAGAGGTCAGTTTACTGAAGTTGGCATAACCTGTGGGAGTCAACAAGGGGCTGGGAGCTTGCGAGAATAGGGGGCGGTAGGGGTATGGGAGGTGGGAGAGGCGAAGGTGGGAGGTGGGAGTTTGAACAGGGTGGGTAGTGGAAGTAATATGGACAATTATGCAGCAATGCATAATATTTTGCAATCAGAAAGGGCTAAAATGAGAGGAAGCCAAGGATAAATGGGGCAGGGGCTGGGAATACAAAGTACGCAATAAAGGAGGTTTAGAGATCTCCCTGACATCTCAATGGTCACCCTCTATGATTTTGCAAAATTTTGTATTTCGCCCCCGTCTTCCTCTGAACTGGAAACAGTACTTTGAATTCCCAATCCCTAGAAGTAGTAGACTGTTCATACTCACCTATTTTTCCATGAGATTGTCAAGATTTAGCATGTCTTATCATTAATGGTGGCCATCTTGATTTTCAAATGTACCTAAGGGGCAGGCGTTGATGATCTTGATGATCTTACGGGAAAGTAGGGGACTGTGAACAGTCTATAGAAGTAGAGTAGCCAATTATTTTTATATTCCCTGACGTATTTCCCTGGTTGGCCTGGGTCTTACCCTGGGACCAGCTGAACTGAAATGCATAAACCTCCAGGATAGAGAAGGAGGGTTCACCCTTGATTGACTGAGTAGGCTTTTTCCTGGGTAGAGATTTTGACACTTTTTGTCCCAGGGTGAGAAATTTTACATGACTGACATCTTGAAAGAACAAGAGAACCGTGAAATAAGTCATCCACCATCCTGGTAATTTCCAGAAGTCACCAAGAGCAAAGGATTTCTCTGCTCTTGATCTGCTAAGTGAATAAGCATCTGTGTATACACAGTATGACGTGTGATACAGCTTTTACCATTAAGTTTGTAGCAGTCATGCTTACCAATAATAATATTGTTGCACGTTGTTGCGTGTATGCATAGTAGCATACATGTTGTATTCTAATAATAATTATTCTAATATTACTGTATATATTTATGGTATGTAGTTAAAAAACCTCTTAGCATCTCTTTGGTTTTATAATGGTTAGAAACTTGACTAAATTAATAGTTTCAAATTAGGGCTGGGAATCAAAGACTCATCTGCAACTAACACATGCTAAAGTTTAGCTTATTTTTAGCAGTTTTTAACTTGTGAGCAAACTTCTTCTTGACATTCTATTTCATTCCAGTGAGAAAAAAAGGTTTGCTAATTTTATATTTTGATTCTTTTAGTGTATTGCCTTTGTCTGGTTCTTTGAGGAATGCTTGTCTGTTTTTTCTAGCAAGAGGTCAGGTATGTTTCAACCAAACAGTAAATTGAATAAGTAAACAAACCAGCAAACAGATAAATAAATACCTAGGGTCACTAGCAGAGGGAGTAAAAGCCCTGTTATTAAACTGTAAATACCCCTGGTAGGCCACTTCCAAGTTCCAAAAACCCTCACTTTCAAAATGGGGCTAGGTACACAACCTTTCTTGTGAAAACGAGTCTTATTTGCATGGGAATGAAAAATGATTTCCATATCAAAGGCCAAGCACCTACCCTTGTTTTGAAACAGAGGCCCGGGGGACCTCGGAAATGGCCTATTAAGGGCTGAGATAGTGTTGAAAAGTCCTTTTCAAGATAGCAGACTGTATTATCCCCTTATGCCCTACGAATCTGCTTGAAAAAATTTTATCAATTACAAATAATTCTTCAGAATAATTATCATATTTCAAGTCGTGAGTTTTACTGGCAAAGTTGGTGAGTGTACTGGTATATTGTATTTTCATCACCCCCATGATCTGTTGTTTAACCCTTTAAGTTCCAAAAGTGACAAACATTAATTTTCTCAGTAACAATATCAATACACAATCAAGAGAAAAGGTTATGAGAATTGATAAATTAATCCCCTAAGAGAAAATGCTTTGATCTTTTACCAAATTCTCTCAACTTATTCTCTTTGGAAATGTATAGAGACCAGTTTGGAGAATTTGTATGTTGATATTTTGGAACAGCCATTTAATTCTTGGAAAGAAAGCTGCTGGATTCCTGTTCTCAATTCTGTAGCACATGTATACCATGCACCCATTCTTGTGCTTCCCCTCTTTCATTGGGGAAGAGACTTTGTGTCATGAGACAGAAAAAAATGACTGCATGAGAAACAATGCTTCTGGAGACAGCATCCAACTTTTTAAAGAAAAAGTACAGACAATATGTAAATGCTGGTCTTTATGTCTCTTTTAAGAGACATGTATTAACCATTTAATGTCCCCTTGATGCGAGTAATAATTATTGTGACTCCACCCCCGTACAGGCGGTAGATTTGATGGATGCACATTACTGTTATTTAAAGAATCCTCATTTTTTTCATTTGAAATTATTTTGTTCTATTTGTTTTTGTTTTAAACCAGAGAGTTTGCATCAAAGGGTTGGCTCTGATCAAAACCCTGATTGGGTCAGTTGAAGTGTATGGTTCTGTTTTGAGACCTGATCATGATCCAGTGGAAATCTTCTGTCCTAGTACTTCAAGTCTTGCCGTGTTGTCTGAACACAGTGAAGAAAATTCCTCAAGAGGTATTAATTTGAAGAGAACATTTCAGGATGTTCTACAAAACCAGCCTCCTGAAGTGATGAAGAAGGCCCTGGTGAGATCAAGGAAATCAGCCACAGTTCTGTTGATGAAATCCTTACAAACCATAGAGACAAACTTTGTATGCAGCTTTCAACGCTTCCATGATATATTCAGCTCGAATCTTGACAAGGTATCTGTTGGACAGAACTTTTGAGACACAACTGGTGCTTTTCATTTTGCCAAACCAGTCAGTTAGAAACCAGTGGAATTATCAAGAAAAAATGGAATGACATTGTTCAGTTGAAACAAGGTCTCCAACCAAATTGAAGTGATCCATTTCTGTTCTGACCAAAACTTTGATTACTGCTTAGCAAAGTAGGATTGTAAATGCGAATTTTTGGAAATGGAAGGGCAAGTTTTTTGTTGGACAGGACTGACTGGTCAAAGAGGACCACCTCTTAAGGTGAACCACTTTGACCGGAAAATTCCCACACAGACCAAAGCATTCCATCTATTTCTCAACGAAAATTTCTGAAAATTTTGGCTTAATGGAAAGCACTCAGAGAATGCCAAAAAAAGTCTGATATAAAAATAATACCAGGTACATGACTAGACATTGTAGTCCACGGTTATTAAACTTTAGACCTATAGGTCTGGATTTGAGCCCGGCCACCATATTGTTTCCTTACAGCTGTGTGGCAAAATTCTTCAGAGGGTAACCTTCCCTCAGGGGGGGGGCGAGGGTGACGGGAGTGTTTTGCAACACTTCTAGGTTCCTGATGCTACAAAACTGGGTTGCCGCTTTTTCCTTTTGGGTGCCACTGGCTGATGGTGCATCTCATAACATTTTATTACTGGAGACATGTTTAATGTTACAACTGACAAATCTGTACAAAAACTCCCATTTCTAGCTATGTGCTAAGTTGTTCTATTTTTTTTTCTTGCAGGTTTCCTCTCTTGACAAAATAGAGATGTCTTTGAAGAAGAAAACAGTTCCATTAGGATTTATTTTTGTAAGAATACTGACAAACAATTTTCCAATTTTCCCTAACTCTTTTGTTCCAGTTTGCAGGGTTACCATCCTTTGATTGTGTGTTTTTTTTTCGAAGCTAGCCAAGTTTCTGAACCTGTACAATCTATGGTACCGACATATGATTTGTATGAAAAAACTAAGATTTTCTTGTCCCCTGAGAGGAAAAGGTGGGCACCAGGGGCCACAAAGGCTCTGCAAGAGCATATCCCTGCCACCCTCGATAGAGGTAATTTGATGTGAAAGATTAAAACATTACAAGCTGCAATTACAATAATTTATATTTGAGTAGTAAAATTGGGAGTCTCTAAACACATAAAGAATAAATTTTTGGGGGGGTGGGGTGGGTAACTGAAGGGAAAATTTATTATTTTGTCATTATACCAGCGTGCAAAGAAAGTAGTGTCCGATAGCCCGGGGCTAGTGGATTTTGCTATCGGGCTAGTGAATTCTGTTTTCAACTTGCCCGACGGGCAAGTGATGTTTTATGAGGAGTTTGAATAACAGAAGAACAAAAAGTTTTTGGGGCTAGTTGAAATGACGTCTGGGCTAGTAAACGCTAGCTTCAGCTTGCCCGAATGGCAAGCTGTAAAAATGATTTTCTTTGCACCCTGTTATACATAAATACACAGGGCTGTGCTCGGTGGCCCCTGGCGCCTAACTTTTGCTCTTGGGTGACTATACAATCTTACTTTCTTCATACAGATCAAGTGCTGGGCACCATAGATTTTACAGTTTCAGAGCTCTGGGCTCCCTTCAATTTTCCTTAGAGCACAGCCTTGATACATGTACATAGGTAATAATAATAATGATGATGACAATGATATTGATAATAGTGATATTAGTTTTTGGAATTCAATTAACGCATTGACACATTCTGGCTTTTTAAAGAAGATAGCAAATAACACAATGTAGCCCCTTTCATTCATTTTTGTTCTCTAGTTGGAGCCATGGTACCCAGCACGATGTAGGATGTTGACAGTACCCGATCAGTGGAAAGTTGCTGCATCTTCAGTGTGTGGAACAAAAATGGGCATGGAAGGTATTAACATTCATTCATTTATACTTACTTTTTTCTATCATTGATGTAAGTTTTATAGCAAGAAACAATAATTAGTAATTGTCAGTTTTTGTTTTATGTTTAACAGCCAAGGCCCCTGTTATTCTTATTTGTGGTGGAAAGGACATTGGAAAATCAACATTTGCAAGATATTTAACTAACACATTCCTAAATAGGTATATTTTGCGTACAGTATATTTTTTAATATTTTACATAATTGAGTGGCACTATTGTGCTAAAATACAGTTGTACATTTGGTATCGGATTGACCAGGAAATGTCTTTTTGTCCATCTGTTAAAACTACAGTGGAACTTCTATTCAGGAGACACCCTCCAGACTAAGGCAAGTGTTCCCCGAATTTGTGGTCAGTCACTTTTTGAGTGCTAAAGTGTCTTCGGAATGGAGGTTAAATCTGGGTTTCGGGACCCAGAAAAAGTGTCCCTTTCCTCTTAATAGCTAACTTTTTTTCAGGACCAAATTTTGTGTCCCCTAAATAGAGGTGTCCCATGAATGGAGGTGTTGTAAAGGAGAGGTTTAACTGAAGCAAATATTTAAGTGCCTCTGAACTGGTTCTGTAAGAGTGATTCTCTGGTGAATTCCCCCGTTTATTTGTTAACATTGCAACTGCTATGATTTTTTGTCCATGAATAATGCATATGTCCGATTAGTCTCCAATGATAAAGGGGCTAACAGTCAAAATACATCATAAGCTATCTTTTCATCACCTCTAATTGGGTTAGAACGTGCTAACGAAGCAGCGAGCCATGCGAAAAAATTGCTAAACCGAAAAAGAAGTAATACGAAGAAAGTAAGTGAAAGCTAACCGTTGTAAATACAGTAAAACCCCGCCTTACGGGCACTTCGTTATTAGGGCCACTTTTTTGGCCACCCGCAAAACGGCCATACATTTTCTTGTAAAAAAAAACGCTCGTTAATACTGTCACCCGTTAATACGGTCATTTTTTTTTGGCCCATTGGTGACCGTATTAACGAGACCGGCTGAAGAGAGAATTCTAAACCAAAAAATTTAAAATCTTATTTTGTTCGTGATGGAATTAGGGACGCCGAAACGCTGCATTCGTATTGTTCAGCTGATTGTTAAGAATTAGCGATGAGGTTTCGCTCGTTATAGTTAGCACGAACTACAAGTACATGTGACCAGGGAAAATAATTGATACATCAATCTCAAATTGACCCCTCAAATTAGCCTGCATAGCAGGTGCTTGGAAGTAGTGGGCGCCGGTTCTTTCTTGCGGCCAAGTACTTCCAAGCGCCTGCTAACTGTTAAGCAGGCTACCCTCAAATTGACCGAGCGTTGATGTTGTAAAGAGGATTTTGATGTTAAATCAAAATGCTAGTAACTAAAAGAGTTATAACTCGCGCTATTTTGATTGTGTTTGGCACTTATTTTTCGTTTTTAGACAGAAGGAGCTGTATTTCCTCGAGTGTGACGTTGGCCAGTCTGAATTCACTCCTCCTGGGTTAATATCACTAAACAGAGTGTCTTCTCCCCTGCTAGGTTTGTACATTCAGTAAAAAGGCCTGTAAGTTCTAATTTTAGCTATGACGAAACGTTTCCTCCTCACTTTGTCCCTCTTTCATTTTTTCTTCAATCCGCCACTTGAACATCTCCCATAATGCACCTTATTTGCCCCCCAAAACTTTGCGTAGCCTTTGTTTTTCATTTCTCCTGGGTATTACCCCGGGGGGGGCACTTGGGTATTTTTTGGGTGGGTATGTGCCGCCCGGGACTCCAAATTGGCACCCCGTTCTAAAAAAACTTCCCCTAAAATTGATACCCCGTTCTAGAAATGGGCCAATTTTTTATACCCCGTTCTAGAATTCGCCCTAAAACTGATACCCCGTTCTAGAAATGGGCCAATTTTTTATACTCCGTTCTAGAAAGTTTGTAAATTAAAATAGCCCTGTTTTTTTTAAAAAATATTTCTTTATTTGTTCGACTAACACATCAAAGAAATGCTTCTTCATAATCAGCAACAATTTTAAGCAGAAGATAAAGCCGTGGTCCACAATTTTGTATACCCCGTCGTAGAAAACGCCTCTGAAATGGTACCCCTTTCTAAATCAGGAGCTTCAAAATCACGACCCTGTTGGGCGGCACATGCCCGTATAGGTAATGTATGGGAGTACCCCCCCCCCTCCCCGGGGGGGTATTACAGCCGTCCCAATGCTTATACAAAAATTTTGGGGGATTTGCAAGTGCCGTATACAGTACATATTATGACAACTTGTTTGTGTTCTGTGTTCCTTTGAATTTTAGGTCCACCGTTCACTCATCTTCGACAACCTGAGAGGTAATAACAATCTCCTTAAATAACTTGAAATTTGTGATTGCTGAAAAGCTATAAATTCCAGGTTTTCGAAGCTTTTGACAAAGTCATGTTTTAGCTGAGACTTTTGTACCTCTGTTGTTGCGAACGTTTTTTTCATACCACCGAAAACACTCTTGATAATTGTTGTCTTTTGCAGATCCGTATTTTTTGGTGATGTATCCCCAAAGGACAAGCCTGGGTTCTATATTCAGTGTATTTACAATGTGTATCAGACATACGCTGAAAAATACAGAAACAAGGTTCCATTGATTATCAACACACAGGGATGGGTCAAGGGTAAGTAGTTCAAACAGCAGAGTGCGTTATAGTTACGTTACAAAGTCGAACTATTTTCACTTTAAGTAATAATGATAATAATTATAATTATAATAATTATTATTATGGTTTATTAACAGCATTTCCATAAAAAAGGGGCCCTACATCTGCTAATAAAATATAAATTATATAGTGTATATTCAGCTAGAAAAAAATACATTAATATATCTGGCCTCGGTTGTTCAAAGGCTGGATAGTGCTATCCACCGGGTAAATCTCTATCCAGCGGATAAGTATCAGGGAAACCAATTACGCTATCCACTGGATAGTGATTTATCCGATGGATAGCGCTGTCCAACGTTTGAACAACCAGGACCAGGAGCATAAAATATGCGTGGTAAAAAAACTAACTAATTAACTAACTACTTCACTGTGGTTAAAAGAGTGTATTTTGAACTATTACATTACTACAATTTACTTCGCTCCTTTAAGATATTGAGGGTCTGTTTGGAAAAAGACCCAAAATTTGTACAAGTTTTGATTGGAGCAGGTAGGGAATTGTGCTAGTTAAACAGCGTGGCTATGATCGGGCAATAGTCAAGAAATTATTTTTCAAGCGTAAGAAAATGTCAGTAATGGTTGCCAGAAAAGAAAAAAACGGCATGTAGGAACAAAACGGATACCCCTTCCAATCAGTCATTTAATCTTCAAGTCGGTCACCCCATCAATCAATTCAGCAATTCAGCAATTCAGCAATTCACGGTAAAAAAAAAACGTATCACACTTTACTCCGATTTTGTAACCCACCCTCTCAATTTCCTGCTGGGTACCTGTTTAGTTAACTCGGTCGCCAATAGCTCTTTCCTTTTTTATCCAAGGAATGGGAGTACCTCTTTTGTTGGATGTGATTCGCATTGTAAAGCCAACACACATTGTACAGTTCAATTACGCCACCAAAGAAAACAGTAACAAGAATTTACCAAAGATGACAGCTGAACTGTTTGCAAGTACACCGGGATGGGCATTTACTGTTGAAGAGGAAGAGCGACCTGAAAACAACTCCAGGTTGTTAAAACAAATTTCAGTGGCTTTGTGTCTTACATTTATTAATGGAAAAAGCGCCCTAAGTTCGCGAAGCTTAATTTTTTTTGATGCGTTTAGCTTTCACGAAAACGGATGTTTTCGAAAACTCATTCGTGTGGACATGCTAATCGTATTGTTCGGTTTTAATTTGTACAGAGATGCCAACCTTTGTCCGGAGAACATTACAGGAAGTGATCATGATCCTATTGTGATTGAAATCAACTCATATGAATCAAAAAGCTGGCCGAGCTCCGTGTAAGTAACATGTTACCTTTCATGAACACAGTGATGCAAAAGAGCTAGTATGCATGGTCATAGAACGTTGAAAAACCGTTATATCAATATGCATATTCTCCACACTGTTCTCCATATATTTACCTTTGGTGGATGAGGGGAATTTGTTTAACAGTCTGTACCTATTTTTGTTGATGGTTATCTCCTTTGTTGTCACGACCCATCCTGGTCTTGTTAATCGGCTTACCAGTGCACTTAGTTCGTTTTGATTTCATTTTTGTTGTGTGCCGGTTTTCCTGAATGTTCGTCTTCAGAGGTGAGGAAAATGATTCCATGACTTAATTGTACGCATGTGCGTTTTGCATTTTTTGAAGAAAAAGTCCTGTCTAAAGTTGTTCTCAGAGCTTTCAATATAGTATTGAGGGGTGTTGCATCCATGATACTGCCACGAAGAAGAAAATAGGTGACTATCTTCATTACAACAACAATCTTTATTGTGCTTTTGATACAAAAAGTGTGTTAAGACATTAAAAGGAAACAATTGTGAGAAAAAAAGAGTGCACAGCCACTCAGAAATAGCAAAAGCTAATCGCGCTGAGTGGCTGGGCCAAGCAGAAAAGTAGCTAGACATCAAAGTTGTTATAAATAAACAAATGCACACAAAGACACCCAAAGAAGAAATATATAAACTGTAATAAATAAACAAATACACAAACGAATAAACAAAGAAGCAAGACAAAACAACGGCTGTGCACACAATTAGCTGCATGTAAAGTACACCAATTAATATTTGGAGATGACAGATTCTTTTAAAAGCTTTTTAAAGCGAAAACGACTCGTTGGTTTTATATCTTCTTTAATAGCATTCCAGAGTTTAGCCCCACTGAAACGGACATTATTAGACCTGTTGCTGACCCCGGCTATCAAAGAGATGAGTAGTGGAACAACCGCGCAGCGTGGGGATCCTGTGATGATGATAGACAGTAGTAAAGTCAACCTGAGGGGGCCATAGAAAGTGTTCTCACTAACGGGGTGTCAGTAGTAAGCGGGTTCAATTTAGAGAAACTGCAAGGGCTCACTTTCCCTAGGGACAAAGCGAACTGTCCGTAATAATAGGCTGATTTAGCAACAGAACGGGAACGTCAGTCGACGACGGGAAAGCGCGCGGAAAGGACTAAACCCGACTTCCGAGGCTCAATTTGCCTCTCTGCGATTGGCCATTCGAATTGTTTGATTTGCGCGCGCCGTCGTCAACTGACGTTCCCTTTCTGTTGCTAAATCAGCCTAATGAAGTTTCCGCAAAGCGAGGTTTAGTGTATCGAACCAGAGGATCGCAAAATTTATCAACGACGGTTGAAATATGTACTGTTTACTGGCTAATAATATATTCATATCTTTTATTTCTTTCTTTTCTTCTAGTTCTAAATTCAAAGCATCGGATCACCGGACTTTAGCATTACTGTCGTATTTCAGCAGAACAAAAGCTAACATCAGCCACTGTGAAGGCCGCTCTTCTCTTACACAGACTTCTCTTCTGTCTTGCGTTCCTTATTCAGTACCGTGGAACTGTGTGGGAATACACGTTATGCATACAGAGGTTCTGTAAAGTGTATAATCTGATAGCGAATGTTTTAACAACTTTGTGCATAATTGTTGATGGGTTGAGTTCTTGTGTAAATAGAGAGCTTTAGATTCTAAGACGATTACGACTACGAGGATGAGATTTCCTCATTAGGCTGATTTAGCAACAGGACGGGAACGTCAGTGGACGACGGGAAAGCGCGCGGAAAGAACTAAACACGACTTCTGGTGCCCAATTTGCCGCTCTGCCATTGGTCAAGCCAGTTGTATGATCTGCGCCCGCCGTCGTCAACTGACGTTCCCGTTCTGTTGCTAAATGAGCCTAATATTACTAAGTAGTGCGCGCCCTTGAACTAGCGACGTTTTGGCGGGAAAACTTGCTAGCCGTCGTCATTCTACTACGAGTCTTAGCGAGAATAGGGAGCTTTAGCAACGACGACGGCGACGGCAAAGAGGACGTGAAAACGGCGATAGGTTTGTTGAGCAAAACAACAACTCTGCACGTGCATCACGCTTTTTTGTTCATTTCTTTACCGTCCTTGCACGACTACGACGTGAAAATGCCTAATTGCAGGTTTTATGGAGGACGTAAACAAGCGACGACGAATCTCTTTTTCTCTCTCTAAACTTGAGTGCGGTCCTCAAGAAATCATCTCCAGGGAAATTCGCCTACACTTGCCATTTTCAGCAAATTGGAATAAACGCGACAAAGATTGCAAAAACGGGGATTCATTTTAAAACTGACGTTTTCGCTGCAGTTGCCGTCGTCGATGCTAAAGCTCTTTAATGTCGTAATGGCGAAAACGAGTTATCAAATGTTAGAAGTTTTATCTTTTTGCGATCGAGAGAGGGCTTAACCTCCTCGATATAGATAACAGTGCTAACTTTTCTACTGGAAAAAAAAGTATGAAGCTTTCTGGTTTGTCTAAACTTTAGGTTAAATCTTTTACTCATAGTCGTCTCATAGTAGTTCTCGTCCTCGAAAGCTCTCTAATAGCATCTCGTAGACAAAGTATTCAAGAACTCAAACCATCACTGAACTTCCAATCGGACACGATTCGCGCTAAGCTTTTCTATTAAGAAAGTTTCATGATAATGAAGCAAGCACAAATGCAGTTTAATTTATTCAAACTTCAACTCTTGAGCAATTTGAAACTTAAACATTTCTCACTCTTGAAAATGGTGTTCGAAACATTGAAAGGTCGAGTAACGTTCTTAAGTTCAATTTTTCTTGTTAAATTCTTCAAAAAGCAACTGACTATCGGGTCTATCGACATCAATCACCGTCTTAATTTCAAGAAACACACAGAAAAAAAAGAGCTAATCGTTAGTTATATCAAAAAATAAACAGATTTCAATAAGCAAAATTTATAACCCCATTGTTCGGCGTAATTTCCACCTCCATAGCGAGGTTTTAGTTTACACAATGTTAATGTCAAATTTCATTGCTGTTTTTATTTCTTGGGGCAGATTTCGTGGAATGAGATTCTGTACTCTGTTAATGCGAGTGTTGTAGGACTGGCGCGATGCGCTTCAGACGAGGTAAGAATAGGAGTCTCTGACCCTTTATTTATCTTCTTGAAAATGCCGTACAAATCCTTGTAATATGTTCACGGCCATTTTGAGGATTATGCAATATGGTACCACATGTATTTTAATACTTACCATACTGAACTTGGGCTGCATGTGACTTATCTAACTTTTCTCTTTGACGGAGCTCTCTTTTCTCCTTCTGCAATGTCGAGTCTCGCTTTTTGGGCGATTGAGTAAGTGACAAGTGTTTCAAAAAATGTGACGACTTTTGCATTCTAGGGGCTTTCCCTGAGATGGACCAGAACTTCGTCCATGGAGGTAAAAAAAATTCCAGTCTTTTCAAGCTATCGATGCCAGGATGATCTCCGGCTTGATAAGCGACTTGGCTTAAATTCAAGCTTTACTCATCTTTATCTATACGAGGCTTGAGGCTTAGGGCCTGTTTACATTTTGGTAGGGGACCCCAGATAGGTGAAGTAACCCGCCTGTCCATATAATTTCTCATATAGTCGCCCCACCTATCATGTAAACGTGATCAAATAAAATGAGAATCTATATTGACAGGCGGTTTACCCCACCTAAGCGGGTTACCTCACCTACCTTGGGGCCCCCACCTGGATCTAAACAGGCCCTTAGGCAGGTGGGTGGGTGGAGTAACCTGCCTGTCCATATAATATAATGTTTACATGATAGGTGGGGTGACACGCCACATGTCACCTCACCTATCTGGGGTCCCCTACCTCCATCTAAACAGGCCGTGAATTGAGAAAATAAGTTACCTTTTTCTTTCAGATGTATCGCCGAGGAGATTGCAGTACACCTTGGTGCTTTATGCGGAGTCCCATTACAGAATGCATCGGTTTGGGTAATTATCTTTTCTGATTATATAAGATTACTCTTTCATGTCACTGAGCTGCGCATGCTCGACAGCGGGAGCCTAACTATTCTCAACCCAGCACTTGTAACAGCGCTTACTCTTCTGACTCCGCGGTCATGCGCAGAAGAGCTCTGGGTCGAGTTTGCGAGATAAAGGCTCATGGACAGTCCTTTGGAAAACTCTTATCGCGTTAAATCTGACCTTCTTTTTACCGTCTTTTTTTATCTTATCTTTTAGAATTTTACCTTTTAGAGAGAGGGTTTGCTCTTCGTCATAGCGTGACCGTTTCCATATTACGTACTTCCCTGAATTAGTGTGCATTTACGAAGGAATATGTGATCTGCGATCTGTGCTCTCGTTTTCAAGAGGTTTTAACTGTTAAGGGTTGCGATTGGGGAGTTTTTGGTGTTGGATAGGTGCCGGGTCGCATATTTGCTAATACGTCTGTTTTCGCAGGCTACATATTTGCGAGGGTTACTTGTCATTTCGTCCCCGGTTACTTAGTCACCTATTTTCGAGTCATTTAGCGCACTTCAAATGTAATATTCCTCGTTCTATAAACCATAAACCATAACAAGCGCGCTTCAAACTGCAATATTCCTCGTTCTTTAAGCCATAAACCAAACAAGCACTCTTCAAATGTAATATTCCTCGTTCTAGAATAGGAGGCTGAGTAACCGGGGCGAAAAGACTAGGAGGCGAGATGATCGGTAACCTTTGCGAGAGGTGGTCGCACATGGAGGTGCTCGACTGTAGTTTTTTTTTTTTTCAGTAATTTGGCAGTTCAGGATTCGGTGTATTGGCTCTCTTTGGGGAAAAAATCCATTTCTGTTTTATCTGTAATAATTAACCGTTTCTCCCTTGTAGGAATTGTACGGAACATTGATCCCGTTGAGAAACTGCTCTTTGTGTTAACACCCCTCGGGTTGGATGATCTTAAACAGGTTAACACCTTACTTAAAGGAAACTTAGAAATTCCAGCAGCTCTACTGTTATCGGTGAGTAGAAGAGAATGACTTTGTACGATTTGCCGCGTAGCTACAGCTACAACATTTCCCTTTGAGCGGTTTCGCAAACTGAAAAAATGAAGAATAACTCTTATTATCATTCGATGCAAAATGTTCTTCCTTTTCATTGGCCGAAAGCCCGCCACGTGACCGGCAAACAATGGTCGGCCCATGCGCAGTGCCGTTTAACTGTGTTTGGCTTAAGTGTTTGGCTGCAAATAATCTTCTACTCATGCGATCTCTCTTGCGTGAAAAATGGAAGATCGCCTCGCTTCCCGAAGATATTCATTAAAAACAAACTTGGTTTCGAATGATAAAACAATTATTGATACCGTGATTTGTCAGTGTCTCCCAGATCAATTATTTTTTTCAGTCTTCGGCTTCGGCAAATGATTGATCTCGTTTCTGACAAATCATGATATTTTTCTCGACCTCGCCAATAATTGTTAACTATTTTTCAATGCAAAAAGCCGCTGATCATCGACGATAAATCGACGTTTTTCAAAGACCTCCAAAAAAAAAAAGATCTGTAAAGGTCCTAAAACTGGCGAAGACCTGGTGATTTCTTTGAGAATATCCTACGCAGAAGTAAGGAATTTTGTGAACTTGGTTTAATACAGTCAAACCCCGCTTTACGGACACCCGCGTAATACGGACAGTTTGCGTTGTCCCTGGGGAAAGAAAGCCCCTTACATGCTCTCTAAATTTAATCCCGACTTGATACGGACACCCCGTTACAACGGACACTTTCTATGCCCCCCACCCCCCCCCCCCCCCCCGCTCAGTGCCTGTATTACATTGGACAGGGTTTGACCGTATTTTTCAGGAACAGTCGACGTTTTTTGAATCAGGCTTTGTTCCAATTAGAGTGTTCTCCACCTCAACCTTCGGCTTAGGCAGATATACCTCCTTGATTTACATAATTCCCCTTCGGCTTCATATAAGTTATACCCAGCCTCATCCAATAGTCGTTTATTGTTACTTTTTTTCTTTTTGTTTAGACAAAGCAAAGTAATGCTCCTTACATTTCCACTGAGTTTTCGTATGATCTACGGGGAGCTGGAGCAAGGAAAGTTCGCTACAACTTGATGAGGAGGCAGAATGCTTGTTAATAATAATACAAGGAATTAATTATGTACAGAATAGGAAGCAAAATAAATGAATAAATTGACTCTCCTGGTGATATTGGCGTCTTGATAAGTGCAGGCCAGCGTGTTATCCCCGTTATTCTCTATTAGTGCAACCCTTTTTTTTTCCTTCTTTCCCTCTCTCTCTTCTCCTGCTTTCTTGCTCCTAGCTGCCTTTTTTTTTCTCTTTTCTTTTTCCTTTGATGCTGTGATGTTCGAGCTTATCGTGCTCAAAAAAACTGCTTTTTGGCCCTTTTTTACTCAAATGTTCCCAAATGACTGCAAATTTCGTTAAGATCGTTTTCAAAAAAATCGGCTATTCTCTCCTGGATAAAAAAGTGAAAATGCAATTTTTGAGGTAAAAAAAAAAAAGAGGAAATACGCACACCCTTCAAACAAGCGCTCTCCTTTGTCCTTTTCAGAGAGATTATTCGAGCTTAGCTTACACGCTAAGTCAGCCCCTTAATACAGTAATTTACGTTGACACTGCGATTTTGGTGATTGGTAATATCTGTTACAAGAAGTCATTCGAGTTGTTCTCCAGGATTTTCAAAGACTGACGATATACAGAAATGCTTTGTTTTAAGCGTGCCTGTGTATGGGCGTGCCTTTTTTTTTCACGAGGCATACTTACATCGTATTCATGCAGTGACGACAAAGAAATGGACAAAAAGGCGTGATGCACGTGCAAAGTTTTCGTTTTCCTTACAAAAACCTATTTTTTTTTTGTCATTCTCGTTGCCGCCGCGTCGCGTTCTCGTTGCCGTCGCTGGAGGGGTGATCTTCTTTGTCGGGAAAACGTTTCTCCATAAAAACCGATTCTTGGGTACCACATTGTACACATGACAGCTTTCGCAGCATGAAGCTCAGGTGGTGTTAAAGTAAGGTCATTGTTGTTCCATGTTTTTTTTAACTCAGTGCCACGTTTCGGCAACTTGTCAACACAAACTGATCCATTGTCGTCGTCGAAAGGTATTTTATTTTTTTATATGTCAACGTTTCTAACAAAACAAAAATAGCTGTTACTTTTGTTTAATTTCTTATAAGGTACTAACCATACCTGGCGTATTAAAAACCGATTCTTGGGTACCACATTGTACACATGACAGCTTTCGCAGCATGAAGCTCAGGTGGTGTTAACGTAAGGTCATTGTTGTTCCATGTTGTTTTTTAACTCAGTGCCACGTTTCGGCAACTTGTCAACACAAACTGATCCATTGTCGTCGTCGAAAGGTATTTTATTTTTTTATATGTCAACGTTTCTAACAAAACAAAATTAGCTGTTACTTTTGTTTAATTTCTTATAAGGTACTAACCATACCTGGCATATTGTAGAGGCTGATTTTAAGAGAAATTATTATTTTTTGTGGCATACTTGACCCTTAACAAAATTTGAATTTTTCTCTCTTCATTTCTTTTTTTCTTTTGTTATTTTTTTCTTTATTTTTTGTTTTATTTTGTGTTTTTGTTTTTTTTTTTCAATTTCCTTTAGGTGCGATGAAGTATCAAACAAATGGACTTGGATTATTACTTTTCGCCGCACTTGTTATATCGGCCCATAAAGAAGAAAACAGTGAAGTCTCATACAATGACGGGGGAGGTAAAGAGTTTAATATAACTATGCAAATTGTTGCTTTCAGGTCACCAGTACTTTGCCGTAAAATCTTGTTCTTTTATTTTGTCATTGATTGCCACGTTTGGACCACTTCAGTTAGTGCTGGTCTTTATCAATTACTGAGCGAAAATATTGGTGTAACAACGTGGTCGCAGTTCAAGCCAGTCATTTTCAATCGTATACACTAAATCGTTCATAAAGATGTTGAACAACAATGGTCCGAGAATGCTGCCTTGAGGTACCCCTGCAGACACACCTATCCAGCTCGAGAAGGTATTTCCGAGTTTAACCCGTTGATATCTCGATGACAAGTAGCTGCGCAAAAGAGAAATTGATTTAGCACTAAGTCCATAAAATTCCAACTTTTCAAGAATAAGGTCGTGTGGTAAGCAATCAAAAGCTTTGCTTAGATCCATAGCGACAGCGCCTATTGATTTATTCCTGTCAAGCTCTTCCTTCCATTGCTCTGTTAATGTTAGCAACGCCGTAGAACAGCCATGAAATTTACGATATGCGTCTATCTCTTTCGCGGAGGCGATCACATACGTATTTAGCTACAATTTTTTTTGCATTTTCTCTCCTTGCTTCATACTTATCATCGCCTCTTGCCATAAACGCCTCCCCTACGATGCACAACGTAAAGTTTGTATTCGACACCCCTCTCTAATAAACGCCCACTTTCTACTAGACGCCTCTTTGACAATTACTCAAAAATATTAGGAAATCGTAAAAAGTTTAAGAAACAAAATCATTTAATTTATTCAGGTTCTTGCTTGATTGACAGCGCTTTGTGCGTTGCATCTTGTTCAATGTCAAGTTTAAAGAACAGATAGGCTAACGATGGCGTCAACGAAATGACCCTGAGCTGTTAGCGAGGTTTCTGACATCGAAGGTGAGATCGTTGACTGGGAGCGATAGATCTAGACGACCTAGATGAATCAATGGACAGACTGGATATTCTGTTATTTGTTATTCTCTGAAAGCATTAATTTTGTTGAGATTGTCACAGTTATGAGAATAAGCGCCTCCCTCTTATAAACGCCTTTTATCAATTAAACGGCCCCTCCTGGACCCCTAAATTTAGATGAACGCCTCGGGCATCTATTAGATTAGTGTATTGTTCATATATTTTATAATAAAAGAAACTTTTCCCATGTTGGTCCGCTGTGGTACCGATCGGCTGTCGTGTTGTTTACTCGAAGGCATCCACGTCTTTGGATGTCAATTTATTTCACCACTTTTCATAGCGATCTTATTGGGTGAATTAGTCTTATATGAATAGCCTTTTTTACCCAACGGGGTCAAGTGAGGACCTCGTCCGATGCCCAGTATTAATGGCGTATTCAATGAAACGGAAAAAGTTTGAGTTCGTGAACTCCGTATGTCCCTATCGCGTTCCTCAAACCGTTCATGCACCTATCTCTCGTTTCGCCAAGTCAACTGATTATGCAAATTAGAGGTGAGAACGAGGAGACATTTTCATTACCATTACCATCATCATTATCATTAAAGAAAAAAAAGCGAAAATTCTTTTTAAAATTATAATGGTGTCTTCTGATCAAACGCCAGTCTTTTAAACTTATTTAAAATCTTTGCTTTTCAGTTGTTTCTGCGAAAAATCCATACGTAATGAATCAATGTGCTTATGGTGTGTGGAAAAGTCAGGGTGATCTACCACCTATCAGCATTCCGCAGTCAAACTGGCTACAAACACCATCAATAGTGCAGATTAAGAAAGGTAAGTGAACTGTGTTCAACATAAAAGTACCCCAGTATCTACCTCTATGCCGTTATGTTAATTTTATTAAGTTAATGTTTTTTTTTCTCTTTGCAGATCACTACCGAGCTCTTGGTCGAGTGATTCACGCTGCGAATTTAAAGGAACAGCTAAAAAA
>CALNXK010000015.1:3332500-3367500 GCA_942486035.1 Porites lobata
CAAGTGACAGCTGGCTAAGTGCGACGTAATATCATCCATGCACTCTGTGACCAACACATTTTCCTCCACACCCCTACTGGGACCTCACTCTGTCTACAATCTCGCGGAAGAACTGCTTGATGAAATAGCCGAAAAAGCCAATTTTCACAATTGATCTCTTCGGCGATTTCATTGACAAAACTATATTTGAAACTGGCACCTGTAGCATTATAATTCAATCAGATTGAAACCAAAACAAGATCATCGTTGGAATTCGGATGTTATACCCTAACAAAAACTAGAAAGATACTCCCTTTTACGTTTATTCACTGAAAAAAGAAACTATTTTTCCCGTTTCATTCTGCTGCAGATAAACGCTTTAAAGATCTTTGAATGAAACTGAAATTTACTGCTAATTTAAGATAGAAAAAGTGTGGGGCATTTTTTTTATCATAGTGCCATGTACAAAGATCTGCCTTCTCCTGATAAGCAAATATCATTATAAAGCTTTCAACGTTAACGCTATTTTTTAAGGCACGCAAAAAAGAGTGCCCAAAAATTTTCGTGTGCTGACAAGAGGACTTACCTTGCAAGTGAACTCTTATTTTTTGTCATTATCAATAACTATCATTTTAAAAAGAAGATGATAATATTATAGAATTGATCGACACAACGCTATTGTTTTCTAATCGACCACCCCTCTTAAGGAATGCGTGACAGGCCACGGTAATTGGATTATTTTAAGCCACGCAACATATATCATGATATATTATTCAGCTGCTTCTTCCTCGTTAAAAAAAAAACAAACCTTAAGGGGATTCTAAGTGATGGTTTGTGTTTTTCTGTGGAAAGGAGAGTTATTTTTCCCCTTAGAAATGTGAAATGTAAGGATTATATTCAGCTGTATATTTCCTGTCAATTTGTTGAAACAACGCATCTAAAGCCAATTTGCATACGGAGAATGAAGTAACGTTCATCGTCGACAAGAAAAAGACCCACGGAAAAGCGATTACTAAGTTCTCTCCACATGTTTTCAAACGTCCAACACTTAAACGGTCTAATGACATTTAGTGATAACTAGAAACGTTAAAGCTGTGGAAATTAGTCGATCAGATGCGGACCCGTTACAATTCCAGCTTTGCTGTCAAAATGGCGAATTTTGGAACATTAACAGAACTTTGCACGGCACGCAGAGAAGAGTGCCCACAAATTTTATTGCGTTAAGAAGTAGACTGGTCTTAGTACTTCTGATTTATCATAGACTTGAGTCTGGGTCAGGTGCCACCTTTGCGAAATTACCGTTCAGCTCTAGTTATGCAAATTACTTTTCCTGCTGAGCAAATTAAAGGTCATTTTAAAAAAATCATATCTCAGCCAACTTTCCACAGAATGCAACCATTAAACCTTGAAACTGTCAATCAGAGTTAAAACTTTTGTTTGTAAAATAATCAGCTTATTCGGCTATGTAAGGTAGGTTTGACAGAGCTCTAAAGTTTCACCAAAATCGCGCCACTTCCGACGGCAAACGGGCCAGTTTTAGGTGACCGAGAAAATCTTCCTGTAAAATAGAGAAAAAATTGAGTTGGTCCAAATAAATGTGATATTTCTTCATGGGATTGGATAGTTATCTTCCACTGAAAAAATCAGGGCAATCCGTGATAGACCGAAATTTGCCTTATCGGTTCTTACGCGGACAGCCTCTTAAGTCTTCAACATAAGCACAATCGTTTTTTTATTTCCAATCTATGGAGACCCAAAATAAAAAGCCTTGGCTTTGCTTTGCTCATTTGGTTAATCCTGCGGTTAGTTTCTTTGTTGGGAAAACTTTTGATTGCATGGTTCGATTTCTCTGCTGTTTTAATTGATGTGTACATAAGAATTATGGACATACAATAGTATCGTTTTTCCCTTCTTATTTCAATGTCAGGGTGAAGTTGCATTTTATGGTATAAAAACTGTAAAAATCTACGCAAGGGAGATTGTTGCCTCTAGCGGAAGTAAGATTATCGTTTCCACTCCAAACTGGAATGTGGAATTTTCAAACGCTGTGGCAACGAAATCAAGCGGCGACGGAACTGACGGTCAAGATGGCAAAGATGGAAAAGAGGGACCACAGGGTCAGTATTACAAAACTATTGTGACATGTTGCTGACCTTCATGCAAATACCGACAGAAATACAGTAAAATTTGCGTGTAAGAATATTTATTATTCCACTATTATGTCATTTTACCATATAAGGTCAAGAGAACAAGCAAAATACGAGGCCGTAACGTAATCCGGTTTACAACAGAGCGAATACCGGTGGATGCAAAAGGAGCAACTGTGGCTGACAGAATCAGGATGTTTTGGATACTCTCATTAGAAAATAGAAGCCAAAATACCATTTTTCTTTTGCAGTAAAATAATTAACCTCTCATTCAATGGTTTGGCATATAATACGCGCGAACATTTTGCTAATTGTTAACGTCATTCTCACAGACAGAATCAGGATGTCTCTGAATACTCTTACCAAAAAATAGAAGCCAATTGCCAGATAATTTTTTTTTGTAGTGGAATAATAAACCTCTTATTCAGTGGTTTAGCATATAATACGAGCGGACATTTTGCTCATTGCTCGTATTTTTCCTCGCTCCTACGGGGCTCGGAAAAATACCACGCAACTCGCAAAATATCCGCACGTTTTATATGCTAAACCATCGAATAAGGTGTCTGTACTTTCCTAAGTTAGCCTAAACGGCTTTTACATAACTTAAAATTAGAGAAAATGTTTGGATATGTTTTTTTTATAGGTTCTTATTTTCTAAATTAATTAAAGGCAAACCTTTTATCAAAGCTATACTCAATTGTAGGGCCGGTATTCGTTCCTTGCAATAAATCTGTATGCCAAAGAAGTATTTAATACTAAAATAACTATAGTAAGAAAACGTTTTAAGCACGGATGAAAGTATAGCCCAAGCTCTTACTGTTCGCGATTTTTAAACGTTCTGAAGACCCCTTTGTCCAAGCCCAATGTAGCCCCACATTTTTTCTTGCATCAAAGGTTGGTGATTTGGTGAAGTGTTGATGGAGACGTTTCAACACGGTCAAATTCTAGAATAAGGCCTTTTTAAACATTTTTGTGTTTAAATGTTTCAGTGGAAATAATCTGTGATGTAATAAACGGTGCATTTGAAGTGAGTTCTAAGGGAGGGGACGGACATAAAGGACAAGATGGAGGTCCAGGCGCTGACGCCTCGGATAGCTTTGCTGTTGTAAGTCGCTGTCCTTTTTTGCATCAGCCATAAATTTAATACCACCCATAAATGTAAAACTCGACATAAAATAATGCTGTCATGAAAGATATTAATCATCGAGGATAATGTGTATGAAGGGTTTAGTTTATTGTTTGTCTCACGATTGTCACTTCGATATTGATCGCAACGTTTCGATCGTACACTGCAGGTTGTCATCATGCGATAGTAGGGACCTTAAGCAAGGACGACGACGACGGCAGTGAAAACGTCGGTAAAAAAATGAATTTGCGTTCTTTCAAACTTAATCGCGTCTATTTTGACCCGCTCAATATGTCAAATGCAGGTGACTTTTCTTGGATTTGAATTCTTAAGGATTTTATTCAGGTTCAAAAAGAGGAAGGAAAATTCTTCGTCCTGTGTTCACGACCTCCATAAAACGTCAAATTAGGAGGTTTCACGTCGTAGTCGTGCAGTGGACGAAGAAGAAATGTACTAAAAAGCGTGATGCACGTGCAGAGTTGTTGTTTTGATCATTAAACCTATCGTTTTTTGAAGTCGTCGTTGTGGTCGTCATCGTAGTTGCTTAAGCTCCCTAGTGTCGATTTACTGTGTCGGTCTATTTATACCACTGTGGTCGTTAGCGATTGGTGCATCACGAACCTCGCTCATGGTTGGGAGGGTTTCGATCTAAAGCTTTGTTGGTATTGTCAGAGGAAATAAAATAATGTTATTAGCAATTTTTCGAATCTGCTTGTCGATAATATTATTTTATGCTGAGTTTACATTTTAGTCCAATTTTTCAGAAACCTGATTATCAAGTCAGTCAATGTGGAAGATCAGTTTATGTCAGACTTTACCCTTATCCGCCATGGCACAGAAGGTGCGTTACAAAATCACGAAACGGAAGACCAGGAGAAAAGGGGAAAGACGGAGGGAATGGTGGAAAGGCTGGAAAACCTGGTAAAGTAAATTGCTGCTTCTGGTAGAAAGCATTAGAATCTTACACTACGATCATGAACGGGCAACAAAAACATGCAACTTGTTTCGAAAATTGCTTCAAAACGAGTCGAAAAGCAATGTTGTGCGTTTTACCTGCCACGTTCAAACTGGCCAGTCCTGCAACAAATCAAGTTGCTGCAAGTTGCTCGAATACTGACTTCTGATTGGATAAAATTACGTGGGAGTCACGCCATACAGGAGAGTCACGTTACTTGCCTCAAAACAAGTTTGCCTTGGGCCGGTAAAACGCCAACGCGTACAGATTTTGTTGCAAAAAGTAGAACTATGTCTACGTTCTGAAACAACTTTTCGCAACCTGCAGCAATCTGATTTGTTGCAAGACAGGTTTGAACGTGGGTAAACGAGCAACTTCGCTTTTTAACTCGTTTTACAATAATGATACAAATAAAATTGCAGGTTTTTGTTGCCCGTTATACCTTCCTTTTATCTTTGGGTAGGTATCGCAGGAAAAATATAATCGGGGAAAAAAACAACAAGGACATTTTTTAACGGTTCAATTTTCTCGACATGCTCCCCACCGATGCCAATTTAATGCATGGTACAGTCAACTTCCTCTAAGACGGACACCTTTGGGACCGGTACTAAGTGTCCGTCTTAGAGAGATGCCCGTCTTATAGAGAGTCAAATAAAGGGAGTGAAGAAAGGCAAAGACCAACTCTAAGTGTCCGTTTTACAGAGGTGTCCGTCTTATAGAGATGTCCGTTAAGAGAGAGTCGACTGTACTTTTATTCTTGACACTTGTCATTTAGCAAAGTTTTAAGTGATTTAGAGAGCGAAAAGACAGAAAAACTAAAATTATGGATTACAGAATGTCTAATAAAAAAATAACATTTTGACTCGCAGGGTCATAACAGTTCATCTCAATTCAAAGAAGTGCTTCGAGCCCTTGTGACCGCAATGAATGATTCAGTCTTTGTTACTGCTTTTTCAGAGAATCCAACATTTTCTCATCCGATATATAATTAACGTGAAACAATTCACTGAAAAGCAAACATTCAAGTATTTATGATTACTTCCCTCTACAGGAAAAGGTGGTCGTGCCGGCCATGTATCTCTTAGTTACAGAAAACAAAACGGACAGACAACATTAAAAAGCTGCGGGGGAACTGGAGCTCAACCAGCTAAAAATGGAAAAGGAGGGAAAGGTGAGAAATGTTATGGCATCAAAAGAAAGATTAGCATCAAATCCCATCGTTCAAAAACCCTTGGACATCTTTTGAAGTTGACAGATGCTTTCTACCGCTTACAAACATAACACAAAAGAAAAACGAAGAACGCAGGCAACGGCTACGTCGAAAGAGCAGAGATTTGGATTAGCAAAACAACTACTTTGCACGCGTAGTAAACATAATCAGGTCTCAAGTCATTTTTATTTTATTTTATTAGTTTCGCCAGTTATTGGCAGGGTCACCGCAACAGCATGACGGCAATTGCTGCGGGCCCGTAACAGTCCCTTCCCCCACACACCGGGGACTACGTCCCCTACTCTTTTACGAACAGTCTGGGGGTTCTTTAACCTCCCACAGAATTCATATATGCAAGGGTTGTGAGACGGGGCCTACGGTTTTATCGTCCTTATCCGAGAAGACTAGAAAGTCTAACCGTTTGCAGATGTCTTTACAAAGGCAGCACTTTCTCCTCAGTTATTTAAAGACCCTGAGTGTTGGTCCGGCCGGGACCTGAACTAGCGGCCTCCCGCTCGGCAGACCGGCGCTTATCCCACTGAGCTAACCGGGCGGCGGTTAAAGTGAAGTCAGGTTTATTTCACTTTTCAATGGAAAATACAGAAGTCAGTGAAAACAATGAGTATTTGCATTTCATTAGCCAGGCATATAGACAACAGAAACTAAAAGACATAAATTAAGTGAAGGGAGCGCCATTTTCCTGCATTCCACTCAAGCATAAACAGCTACGCTGTCGCGCTCTGCACAACTGGGCCCAGTTGTTCGAACACCGGTTATCAAAAGCACTCTCTCGCCGGCCTAATTTTCTCTATTCTTTTTAGAGTATCCAATCATCAAATTTTAGGCAAAGATAATGAAACTGAATTTGCTTTTTAAGCTCTCATATCTGAGTTCAACTTTCGCACTAACCCTGGGTCACCTTAACCCAGCTTTGAACGACCCAGCCCTGAAGCGGTTATTGCCTATTATGATCAAATCGATGATTATTGCCAAATATGGTCATCGCCATAACGGCTGGGCATGTGACGAGAAGAATCAGACTCGTATCTAGTTGCGGCTTATGTGTTTTGGGGGAGAGAGAAGATTGGGGTTAGGTTGAGGCGCGCGGGGACTCATGAGAAGGGAAGATATCAAATCGTTGGTTATTACCTACATCTTCCAAACTATGGTCAGCGCAGGGTGATTATGAAGAATTATTATTCATTCAAAATATTTCCCCAATTCTGATTGGGTAAAAGCACACGCGTAATTCAACATTTGGAAGAATTTTGACTTTAACGAGGCAATGACGTCAAAAATGCAGCGTTCTTACAGGTTAAGGCACCGTGGGAACAAGGCTGAGTTGTTTGGTTGTGAAAATAAAAATGGCGGACACTACAGCTGGAACTAGGCGTAATAATAGCAAAAAACATAGCAAAAACAGCAAGAAGACAACTCGGAGGGCGACATCTGCTATTTGGAGAATATTTGAGGAGCTGGACAAACCTAAACGTAAACTATCGAAGATAAACTTAACATCGATGCCGGTAAGCTTGTTTTAGCTCATCCTCGGAGACCCAGGGGCAGATAGTGGGGACGAGGGAAAGTCTAAACGGGCGGAAAAATATGACACGAAGAAAAGTAAAGAACGGCGAGAAGAGCCCCTGGGGACAATGTCTTACCAGACCAGTTCCAACGGTCGCCGCCGTTCTGGCTTCTGATTGGTGCCAGAAAAACACAAGTTTTCTGGCACCAATCAGAAGCCAGAACGGCGGCGACCGTTGGAACTGGTCTGGTAAGACATTGTCCCCAGGGGCTCTTCTCGCCGTTCTTTACTTTTCTTCGTGTCATATTTTTCCGCCCGTTTAGACTTTCCCTCGTCCCCACTATCTGCCCCTGGGTCTCCGAGGATGGTTTTAGCTGTGTTTTTAAGGTGACTCGACCCAGTTTTTTTGTGGGGGTACCATCCTACTTTGAAGCTTTCTGGTATCCCCACCTTTACTTTTATCGTCAGTCTAACACACAGAATGGATAACATATAGATCAATCTACAATATAACATAAAATTTTTGGCGATCGGAGTAAATGTCACGTGGTTATAATGCCACGCCCCTTTGAGGTCTGAGTCGAAAATCGGCTGTTGCCGGCATTTTTTTGGTGAAAATCTCTCGGCTACACATAGTGCGCATTAGTGCCTTGCGCTGAACAGAGTTTCACCAAAATCGCAAAGACCCAATTCGAGAAATTCAGCGGTTTCAAAATTTAGGTCATAATTTATGCGAAAATGATAAGCAAACTTTACACGGATTATATCTAATAAACCAAGAGATTCATCCCTTTATTTTGGGCATCGTTATAACAGATGGGTCCTTGCAAGTCAGCAAAACGCTTTAGGGCCTTGTAAATGCGCGCGATTTCGAGCAAAGCAAACATATAGAAATTATAGTTTTCGCTATTTGTTGACGTTTGTCAGCGTTTAAGAGTCCTTCTCACGAAAAAAGCATTTTCTTAAAAATTCGTAGTTTTTTTTCCTTCAAATTTTTTCAGGGCCACAATTGATTAACTAACTACCCGGACTCTGAATTTCATGGTCATTGAAAAAATGTGACATTATCTTCTATAAGCTAAAACTTGAGTAAACATTGAAGATTTTTAGCGTTTTGGCTGAGTTTGTGCTCTGGGAGTTGTCTATTGTTTCTAGTCTGTCATTATGCAGCATTCTTGTTCAGCACGCGTGCAATGACCACGCTTGGCTGACTTCCGAATGCTCACCGAGATATTCCCGTCACGAGTTGGTTTAATTATTGGCTTGCATTAAACCTATGAAAAAATGATATTTTTGTAATAGTAAGTAGACTTAGTCTGTAGCACTTCTCGATTTTTTTCGCAAAGACACAAGAAGCACGAGAATTGATTAAAAATTGTTAGTTAACCCTCTATGTATCACGAGATGGCCTGTCTCACTGTACCAAAATTATAATATCCCGGTGAGCATTCGGAAGTCAGCCAAGCGCGGTCATTGCACGCGTGCTGAACAAGAATGCTGTATCATGACAGACTACAAACAATAGACAACTCCCAAAGCACAAACTCAGCCAAAACGCTAAAAATCTTCAATGTTTACTCAAGTTTGGGCTTATAGAAGATAATGTCACAGTTTTTCAATGACCATGAAATTCAGAGTCCGGGTAGTTAGTTAATCAATTGTGGCCCTGAAAAAATTTGAAGGAAAAAAAACTACGAATTTTTAAGAAAATGCTTTTTTCGTGAGAAGGACTCTTAAACGCTGACAAACGACAACAAATAGCGAAAAATATAATCTCTATATGTTTGCTTTGCTCGAAATCGCGCACATTTACAAGGCCCTAAAGCGTTTTGCTGACTTGCAAGGACCCATCTGTTATAACGATGCCCAAAATAAAGAGATGAATCTCATAGCTTATTATATATAATCCGTGTAAAGTTTGCTTATCATTTTCGCATAAATTATGACCTAAATTTCGAAACCGCTGAATTTCTCGAATTGGGTCTTTGCGATTTTGGTGAAACTCTGTTCAGCGCAAGGCACTACTGCGCACTATGAGTAGCTGAGAGATTTTCACGAAAAAATGCCAGCAACAGCCGATTTTCGACTCAGACCTCAAAGGGGCGTGGCATTATAACCACGTGACATTTACTCCGATCGCCAAAAATTTTATGTTATATTGTAGATTGATCTATATGTTATCCATTCTGTGTGTTAGACTTACGATAAAAGTAAAGGTGGGAATACCAGAGAGCTTCAAAGTAGGATGGTACCCCCCCCCAAAAAAAAAAAAAAAACTGGGTCGAGTCACCTTAAACCAGGAATTATTTTGAATAAATAATAAAACAATTATTGAATTCGGCTTTCGTATCATATAAAGAATTATGGTCCAGGAGATCTCGGAGGGTGTTATCCGCCTCGGCCTACGGCCTCGACGAAAAACACCCTCCTCGATCTCCATAATTCTTCATAAGATACTCAGCCTCATTCATTAATTGTTAATTAACCGGCGGATTGGTACTAATCATTATAAAGGGCAAACTATTTGCATTTTGTTGAACGTTAGGTGGAAAAGGAGGACGGGGAGGGCGTGGAGTTAAATGCTTCGCCGACAATTTTGATTATGGTAATCGGCCGATGATTCATTGCAATGGAAAACAGACTGCAAATGCCAAATCTGGAGACACTGGTAAAAACGGCGATCCGGGATCAAGTAAGAATTAAAAAGAATGAACTCTTAGATTAAGCCGGGTTTTCTGGAAGGGCATAAAAAACCTCGAGTGGGAGGGTGGAAAAACACAGTTTTCCAACCATTGGATGGATAAACAACAACTATAGTTTTTTCTGTCGAGGAGGAAGGTGATAGTTTTTGCTTGATAACTATTAAAAGTTTACTAGCCTTGTTGAATCTTCCATCACTTGTCAAAATGAAGTTTGGCGTCGCCCTTGTTTTAATAGGGACCTTAAACAACGACGGCAGTGAAAACGTCGCCAAAAAAAATGAATTTGCGTTCCTTCAACTTAATCGCGTCTATTTGGAGCCGCTCAATATGTCAGATGCAGGCGACTTTTCCTTGAGTTGATTTCTTAAGGATTTTATTCAGGTGCAAAAAGAGGAAGCAAATTTCGTCGTCATATGTCCACGTCCTCCATAAAGAGTCAAATTAGGAGGTTTCACGTCGTAGTCGTGCAGTGGACGTCAAAGAAATGTACTGAGGAGCGTGATGCACGTGCAGAGCTGTTGTTTTGATCATTAAACTTATTGTTTTTTAAAGGTGTCGTTGTGGTCGTTATCGTAGTTGCTTAAGCTCCCTAATATCTTTTATACTGCGATATTTACTCTCGTTTTTCAAAAAATACTTTAACTACCACATACCCTTCACTGTTAATAATTCTAAGAGCCATTCGTTGGATGGGAAATCTTCAAAATCTTCTGATGTAGACCAACTCATTCTTGCACTAATATTTCTAGATTTGGGTCTATTTTGGTCTAAAAAAATTGGACGTAAAGTTTAGCCGTGTCTATATCAGATACAAAGACACCTATTAAACATTAATTTCTTTTGTTTTTTCTTAATGAATTATTAATTAGTTTTTGAAGTTCCCTATTATAACCTTCAGGGTCCAATTAGCCTGTAATGCTTTCTGATGCCTTCATGTTTTTGATTAAAAAAATTTTAACCCGTAAAGCTAATTTACCATATGATATTTTTTCGAGCCCCGGACGTTAAAGGAGCGGATGGCGCAGTTAGCGAGACTCTTATAAAATATGGAACACTGGACGCAGCGAGCAAGAAAAGAATTCCAGCTGAACTCTTGATCATAGTCAGGAGAAAGGCTGTGGATCTGTTACTAGGCGACAGGAACAATCAAAGGGGTAGAGATGCCTTGCGGTTTATCATAGATGTGGCGAGTGGAAGAAGTGATGTGGAACAGATCAGAAAAGGTAATTTTTTAGAGGAGTAAAAGTACGCCAGGAGCTACCCAATAAGAAGTCCCGGTTTACTTATTTCTACCTGACATTCCGGGAGTAGTAACGTATGGATAAATAAGCAAATACTAATAACAGTTGTCTGCGTAGCTGCTGTGATTGGAGCCACCGCGTTTAATATTCTCACAGTTTGATGTTAATTTCCAGCCTGAGAAACAGGGGATAATTTGCGACGTTACTATTGACTTTTTAGTCTGCTACACAGCCGTTCTAGTGTCGTCACGCAACGTATTGCGTGATGACATTAAAAACGGCTGTGTAACAGAGTACTGACTTACCGGACGAAATTAGCCTCCCCGCAGACGTCTTTTGGGGTTTGTTCTTCACGCATTCATTTCTCCCCCACGAGAAATGAATGCGTGACCAACGAACCCCTAGAGACGTCTGCGGGGAGCCGCGTGGGAAAACTTGCTTTTAAATCAGAATCAGAAGCACCACCCAGATCTGGGCAGTGACACTTCATCTTTATGGATTTTCTGCGCTCGTTCTTCACACGAGGAAACCAGTGGTGTCGAGAAATGTCGGCTGTTTCCCAGGCTATGTAAGTTATTTTATGTCCTTTTCTTTTCGCTTGACAATTTGCGCATTAATATTTTCATCTTATGTCATTTTATTTCTTTCAGACGCCGAAAGAAAACTTGCCTTTTTAGATGTAGAAGGATTTGACATATTTGGAAAGAACTCGCTATTCGTGCCTCTTATTAAATGGAAAGCGCTTAAAGAAGATGTGGATACCATACAAAAAGCAGCAGAAGTTTATGAAAACACATTTAACGACATTATTACTAGTGTGAAAAATAAGGAAAATTTTAAGCAGGTAATCCAATTATATCAAGTTTTTCTACAAGTACGTACTTCGGTTTACTCCTCCCCTCCAATGTGACCACGTGATTAAATTCCGATTGACCATTCCAAAAAATACCATGACATACCATAATGCTCTTTGTTTGCACCCCAAATTTTGCATAAGCGTTGTTTTCAGTTTCTCTTTGGGCCATTTTATCTCCCAAAAGAAACTGAAGACAATGCTAATGCAAAATTTTGGAGTGACAAACAAAAAGGCCATTATGGTATGTTATGATATTTTCTGAAGCGGTCAATTTGATTAGGAATGGAATATGAGGGATTAATTTCAGTAACGGGAAAATTGCAAAAATTAGTGCAACAAGGTACTTTTTTAACACACAATATTAACATTTTTCCAATTTTTTTTTCGCAGATGGCGGCAAAGTTTTCACAAATTTCGTCAAAACAAGTAAAAGCACAGAGGAAACGACTCATCGCAGCCAGAAACGTAGATAAAAGTGAAAAGAGGATGTATGTCAAGGTATCTGCTATACTTTGAGAGGAACCAACACCTCTAGCTTCGTGGAAGTGTGCTTAGCACGAAACCCGAACGAAATTATCACACTTAAAATACTTTGATTCGGATGATAAAATTCCAAGCAGGTTGAGAAAATGTCAACGACAGCGAGTTTTCTTCTTGTTTCTAACATTGCGTCTTCATATCTTACAATTGCAGGCCATCAAATCGCAAGAGCAGCGAATGAAGGGTATACTTACGATGGTATTGAATTTGTTACCCGAGGCATATCGGAAAACGAAAAACAAGTTGGACGCAGAGCGGTTTATTGCGGTACTCCAAGGAATTACTGGATTCGCGGCGGCCATAAAGGGCAAGGACCCACTTGGATTTATTGACTCGGCTGTTGGCATAATGGATCACGAAATTAACAAACCATGCCTTAAATCACTGGGCACTATTCGCAAAAATCTTAAGAAATGGCTCACGTTTGGAAAAGAGTACAAGCCCCTGAAAGATTCTAGTGACCTAAACTTTGATAAAGTTAAGGTTTCTGCAATTCCTGAAGTTATGAAGGTACGATTGACCAATATTTGTTTAAAAACTAACAAAATTCTCAGATAAAGAATGGCGTCTTCAAAGACGAGGAAGAAGCGAGAGAATTGCGGCAAACGAACCTCTAAACAAACCATGGGTGGTTCTAAAATGGTTCAAAGTCTAATTTTCGTCTTCGAGCATTTTTACGTTCAAACTACCGTTTTTGTTCGATTTTATATGTGAAAACCCAAAGCGAAACACAGAAATGTATCTGTTCTTAAGCAATGTATTAGGACGGACGGGACTGTAATCATTTCAATCGCCAAGCTTTTCACTCAATACATGTAACTCCGCTCAAGAAAGCGGTTGTCATCTGAACGGGGCCAAAGTCATGTGTGGGTAGGTTCTTAGTTCTAAAATACTTATTTATCAATGGAACATGCCCCAAGTTATCATATCCCTAGATGGTCTGTCTGTTTTCTTTTTAACAATACTGATTCACATACAGCTGTATCAGCAGGCTAACTGCTAATTTCGTTTTTCAAGCAGTTGAAAGACGAAAGAAACAAAGCATTAATAATTAATTATAACATTCCATAAATTTAGCTGTTTATTGTTATTTTGATCGGTAACACCTGTACAAAAATGGTAATACTGAATAAACTTCTTCTTGTTGTTGTTGTATCTCATTTTTTAGGCCAACCTCGAAATAAGCAAAGAAAAGCTGGCCGCTGACTTAGTTTGTTTATTGGATGAGGCTTCCCGACCTCGGGACGTTGCCCCTCTGAAAGCGGAAATAGAGTCATACTTCATTGTTGGAGGGGCGCGCATTGACATGATAGGAAAAGTTGTGGAGCTTGATAACAATATTGGAACATACAACTTTGATATTCCACTTCTCAAAAAAACTGAAAAGGGAATTACAGAAGCCGCCAAGTCACAAGGTATGTGCGATTGAGGTACCTAGAGTCATTAGCCTAAGGCCTTTTAGATTTGGCCTACTATTTTAACACTAGCAAAAGAGCGGGAAAAAAAACGCAAAAGTTAACATACCCCTACCCCTATTGCTTTTATGTACCATTATTATCACTACTAGTAATAACCAAAGGTTGCGGAGTGCGGGCGACAACTATCGAATGTCAAATGCGGAAGTTTCGCGTGACAGATACGGTAGTCAAAAAACGAGTGATCAGGTTACCAGTTATAGATTAGGTCCAAACGCGCGTGATCAAATTGCGTTCTGTACATTCCATTCATTCTTAGTGGAAGTCCAAATAAATGCTGGCTACATACATGCGACGCATGCGTTATAACAACCTGCAACCTGGAGATTAGGATTGCAGGCTCCTCTTGTCGCCCGCAGTAACCTGCGATGCTCTTTACCACAATGACTATGATACTGTTAGATTCCAAAGTTCCTTTTGTGTCTTCTTTTTTCAGAATTACTTCTCTTGTGGGTCCCCAATTGGTCAGTGATTACACCCCAACATCCCGACCCAAATTTCCTTGCAATCCCGTAATCTCGATGGTTACTTTTGGCATCCTGCATCCCGAGGTTTCAATCCCGAATCTCGCACCCAAAATCCTGAAACCTTACCTTCAAATAAGGGTGATCCCGCATCCCAAAAAAACCTACTGAGGACCCTCTTTCTGCTTAAATTCCTTCCTTTACAAGAAAGTCATATAGATAAGTAAGAATCTCAACCCTTTCTCTTTGTACCCACACACCCTTTGCCGCATGCTTTGACCCGTTATGCAGCATGTCATCTTGATATCGGTTGGCAGCATGCAATCTTCGGTACATCATCACCCGCTAATCTGCCGGTCAGGCACATGTCATCCCTCTCTAGTTGTATCTTGTTCGCCAGCGTCTGCATTGCGTGCCACGGGAAGTAATCGTAGGAAGGTTGGGGAATTCCGGCTGCAGACTTCATTCACTTGTGGATTAGACCTGTCCAGGAGCAGTGATCTCCCTTGACACCGAAGTAACTGTACGAAATCTGTTGTAAATTGAAGCAATTGCTTATAAATTTTACTCGACTTTAATCAGGGACTTTCTTGATCCTGAGAAAGGTTACTTTCGTGGGGACTCTGTTTTTTACGTTACCTTCGGGGTAGCTAGTTTCAAAATTATACGGTTAAAAAGAAACAATACTTTTTGGTACGCTGAGGGTCTGAATGGTGTTATTGTTTATCAAATTCCAAACGAATAACTTCGATCACGATTAGGATTACGATGACGATGACGATTATGATTTTGATCAGTTATGATTATAATTAATCATATTGAAAAACATTTATGAAACTACTCAAGTAAAAGCTTTCGTTATACATGATTTAAAGTTATTAAGATGAGATACTTATTTCAATTCAAGGTGGCTCATTGAGCCCTGAGCTCCGCCAGACCTTCACGGACAATCTTCTCAGCACATACAAACAACTTGAAAGATCATTTATGATAAAGCTCTACGAGCTTCACAAGGCCCTTGGTTACCAAACATTGTGGAACTTAAATGACCTAATAGGCTCATTCCGACGGATTGCTTCAGAGAGTGCACTGGGCGTTGGGCGACTTAACGGAGCGGTGGAACTTACGAAGGAACTTCAAACTCTGTCCGAAGTTATAGGAAAAGCCCGAGTATGTTTCTCGAAACTGAAATATACGACAAGGTCCATAAATGGAGTTTTAATAGTGATACAAACAAACAGGTAAAATTAACAACATTAGTTTGTGCATGTGTTGCAATGAGACTCGACTTGAATAAAATCTTGCGATTTTTGCTGTTGCTTTAACTGAGGCGCGACGTCTGAAATCGCTAGAGTAAGCTAACGACGGGCACACATCCTTCACAGAATTGGTTTTCGTGCACTGTGAAGGAATATTTCCTGTTATTTGACAATGTAACATGAAAACTATGCACTTTATTTCTAGTTTATTCCAAAATGGCGGATATATTCCTTTCTGAGTTCCTTTATATTTATGTTTACTAGCCCACAGCCTTTGCCTCGACCGCAGAATTCAAAGAACTATAGGCTATTTCCGAGTTCGCAAAACTCTTATTTTCAAAACGAAGCTAAGAGCAACACCCTTCTTCTGAAAATGAGTTTTATTTGCCCGAGAATAATTCATTTTCATATCAATAGCTTCGCACTTAGCCTCCCGCAACTCGGAAATGGCCCATTTTACTTTGAAACGAGGTACATGTATCAAGGCGGATCGATTGTCATATAACAACAGAACAATAAGGTGTAATAAGGAATAACGTGTATGCTCTTTATAATCTTTCAGATGTTCAAAGAAATCCAGCAAGGTTTTACCAGATTCAGTATCGATGAAAATGAAATTTGTGACACGTGTTACAATGCAAGACTCGTTAAGGTAAGTAACCCTGAGCATGAGACACGTCATTTATAATAATAATTATGATATAATAATAATAATAATAATAATAATAATAATAGTAATAATAATAATGATAGTTATTATTATTATTATTATTATTATTATTATTTTATTATTTATCCTCTTTTCTCTGGCCCCGCTTATATGGTAGTGTAGGAGCTGCTCGCAAGGTCTCTCCTAATTGGTCGCAGGAAACAATGACATGTCATTCTTCCAAGTGTTTCTTAGTATTGTTTGGGGTCAAGGAAACTGACACCATTGGTGACTTCTCTTCCAAGCAGCTGCTACATCCGTTTATATGGTGGTCATCCGCCTACCCGAACTTCCCTGGGCGAGCCATCTTTTCCTTGTAAAACCCGTCGACCCGTCTACATGAGAAACAAAAAGTTAACTCGGCTAGAAGTGTAAGCCTTTTTTGATGGTAGGGTCACCCTCCTAGCTGGACCTCCTTTTATCCATGTTAACACTTTGGCTTGCTTAGACGGGTCAACTCGGTCAATGCGAGACAAGCAGAGTATGCCGGCCGAGCGCTGTTATATAAATCAGAGCATGCGCATGCACGAGCGCTGTTGGCTCGAGTTAAAGAGGTCAACTTTTTGCTCATGTCAAATTGACTCGGCTGGGAGAGTGACCCTTTTCCTGGGACAACTTTTCTTCGTATAAACAGGGCCTGAGTAGAGAAAATCATGGTTCTCTTTCTTTAATTTGTGAATCACTGACAAAATAGATCATTTTACAGTGTTGGGCTTAGTACCCTAGCCTTCGAGTGAATGTGAGGCTGAGGTTAACCTTATTTTGTTAAAAACCTCTTTTGTTTTCGTATGGAAATTATTCTTAAAAGATACTAGTTAGCATAATATCGAAGAAAATGATTTACATAAGGAGGCAGGAGGGGTTGTATCAAAACAACGTCAACTCTAGCCTCTTTTCGATCCATAACTGTAAAAACGGGGCTGTTTAGAAGAAAGAGATATCTATATGACATCAGAAGCGTGTTAAGTTTTAAGTCAATTCTTTCCAAGAGGGTCTCCTTCGAGAGAGACACTCTTAGAAAGGGATCCATCTCATGTGTGAAGATTCAAATAAAATGACTGAAGAGAACACAGACGTACTCACTCTGCGAGAAGTACCTCAGTCCTTGGCTTCTTGAATGACGAGGAGAAAACGAGGTTCTGTCTAAACAACGGTCCAAACAAAATATAGTTTGATTAATGCAACCGTCTGTTTCCAAATTGTGCTAAAATGTGTCCAAAGAATGAAATGAATAGCTACTAACAAACTAAAACGAATAAAAAGGAGAGAGAAAAAAACCTTCGAGAGACTGCGGTATCGATTAACGACCATTAACTCTTGTACGCGCAGAATAAAAAACAATATTTTACTATCAATATATAAAGCGAATTTCGTATGACCTTTAAAATGGTTTTGGTAAGTGGTCGTTATTTGTTTTAGTATCAGCCAATGAATGAAAAGTTCAAAACATGGGCTCTTCGTTTTGCCGCCAAAGAAAACCCTAACATGGAGAGGGCCTTGTTCGATTGGCCAATCGTGTTGCAGTATGATGTCGAGGCAAAGTATTGATTGATCGATTGAATTCTAGAAAGTTCTGTGGGCTTGAGGTTTCTTCACCCGAGTGTTCGATTAACCAATCAAATCGCTCTATTTCCCTTCGTTCGTTGTTTCTGTTTTGTTCGCGCCTTTTTTATTTCAAAGTCATACGAATCGCTCTAATTTCAGAAGCCCTGTTCAACTGTGTGTTTGTACCTTTTAGATGTACATTGAACTTTACGGTTCTGAGAAACAAGATCCAAAAATACCTGACAAAATTCATCTCAGAGTGCGCCATCTAAGCGGATCTCATTTTCTCGCGGGTGACAACAAAATGAAGAATTACCGTCAGCCAGTGACCGACTTCAGGGATCTCAAATTTGACCGCTTTACCATCAGCGACGAAGGGAAGTGTCGAAAAGCAAAGCAAGAGGGGAAAAATTCTAGTAAGTAAGGCAAGGATTTGTAAGTTTCAAATGGAGGCTTTTTGCAGTGTCCCTGTAACAATAGGTGTTTTCACCAGAGCTTGATTTCATGAATCTAAATGACGACGATTATTCTTTTTACATAAGCGAATCTTTGCATGATAAGGGTTGCATCTAGGATTTTGCCGAGAGGGGGAGATCCAGACTTGCCAAACCTTTAGCTATTTTCAAGCCAATGATTCCCACCAATTCACACCGTCTCGCGTTCTTTCCAAGCTCACTTTTCTGTCATTTTTTTTTACCGTCCCAGCGCGACATCGACTTTTAATTACTAGTAGATTTTGAATTCTCTAAAGAACGGGAACAGTAGGACTATAAATTTTACTGTATCGTTTTGAGTTCGAACGCGGTCTCCTTTTTTCAGCTACAGCTTAATTTCCCAACTCTTAAAGGAATAAACGAGGCGGAATAATGGAGAAAACGTTAAAACTAGGACGAAAAGTCAGCTTTCAGTGACGTTTTCATTGGCGTCGCCGTCAGACAACGGCGACGGCAGCGGCAACGGCAACTGAGGAAGACAAAAAGGCAATAGGTTAGATTAGCAAAACAACAACTCTGCAAAGAGTGCATCACGCTTTTTTGTACATCCAGTTTCGTTGCCGTCGTTGCACGACTACGGCGTGAAACTGCCTAATTTCATGTTTTGTGGTGGACGTGAAGGCAAGACAACGACTATCTTTTTCTACTGATCTCATTTCCATACCCCTTGTCAATATTGTATAAATAGTTTTGTCATAATCTGAAACGGTCAGAAAATGTATGTTGACTAGTTTACGAAACGTCACGTTTACATAAAAATGCGAAAGTTCACAATTTTAATTACTCCTTTTTGTGTGTGTGTGTTTTTTTTGACGAAACAGTAGTTAACTTCTTCTCTGTCATCCTGGGTTTTAGGGTACTGTGTCGAAAAGGATGATCGTCGATGGGCACCGATGTGCAGCCACTCCTTAAATGGTCCAATTGATTCAGGCTTGATGATGGGAAAGGAGGAATGTACAAGCCCCTCTGGTTATTACGAGCTGTTAATACCTGTGAACAAGAAGCTGGATTGCAGTGCCACTAAGATGAAAGACACCAACTGCAAAGATCTTGACGTAAGTTTAAGGCAGCTTTGTTGTTTATGACTCATAACGTACGCTATCAGGGATGGCGAAGTGTTGAGAGCTCGTGTAACCCACCAATGTGGCCGCAATCTTGCACCCAGAGTCTTCTGGCTTTTTGGTCAGTTGGGGTTGCCCCGCTGACCAAACAGCCAGAAGACTCTGTGTACGAGATTGATGCGGCCTGGGTTCAAGTCCGCAATCGACGCCTCGTAGGTTTTTCAGCGGGAGCCCCGCTTTTCCCTTTTCTTCAAAAACCAGCATTTCGATATTCCAGTTTATTTACACACTATAATTTTTGTGCCCAAAAAAACTGGACTGCACTACCACCGAGATGAAATACACCAACTGCAAAGATCTTGACGCAAGTCTAATTCGTCCCGGAACGTACGAAAACTTTTAAGCGAGTTCTTGAACAGACAAATTATAAAACAAGTTAAGCCTGCTTCTCATATGCCGCCGATGCACCTGCGACATGTACGCCGGTGCTGCCTGGGATGAGAACAGAAGTGGCCGGCAGAATTGGTCATCCCAGTCTTTACCGCCGGAATGCCTGTGAAGTTGACTCAAGTTCAACTTCGCAGGCATGCCGGCGGTAAAGCTCTGCGATTGTTCTAGTTGCCGGCCGCGCATGTTCTCATTCGTCCGAGAAGTAGCCCAGGTGGTACCAGCGGCTACTTCGAAGATACATCGGCAGCATATGAGAATTAGGCTTTACATTTACATACGCCATTAACAAGAGGGATACGAACCTTTAGCCACTGCGAAAAATTAAAAGGAGGAGGCTCTGAGTTATTATGACAATGATATGATTTTTTTACAGCTGACGAAGTTCACTAAGATGAATGTTTGGGTGTATTACTTGTACTGGTCGAACAAGTATCCTGTCGGACCTGATGACCCCGTATGTCGCGTTGCAACGATAAAGCGGAATCAAACAGAGATCCTAAAAGAGTAGTTTCCTGTTGTCCTGGATGAAAATACATTGAATCTTAAATTAAGTTTGCACCAATAAATCCAGATACATGGTCCAAGAACGAAGTCTAGAGATTACAGAGAACCCTGAAAATAAATATTTAACTCTAACAATAATTAATGTTTTAACTTATGACAAAGAAACTAAAAACACAAACTTACCAGTTTTAAAATAAAATTAAAGGTTTTAGACTGTAAATTAAGCAATGTTTGTCAATAAAGATGACGATGATGATGATGAACATGACAGCGGCGATTATTATATTAATGATCACGATAAGCAAGATAATTCCCATGACACTGTACCTTGGAAGGGTGATAACTTGAATATCCAGTCGTACATTACCAGCAGAAGGCGATCGGGTGTTGTAATTGTGAACTTGACTTGGGAGAGTCAACATGCCATTGATGCTGTACGCGGTGCAGAATCATTAGAGACATCACGCATTAGGATAGAGGAGAGCTTGAAGTATAGCAAAGTCCAGGAGCACCTGGCCTGTTTAATTGCTGTCCGCATCTGGCGGCTACCTATTTCTGACATGAGATCTCGACCTGTACGCTTGTAGCCTGTTCCAGGATCTCAGATAGTAAGAATGTTGAGTAAGTTTAGAAGGCATGCGAGAATACAAGCGTGTGATATGGGAGAAGGGGACAGAAGGGAGCAGTTTCCTCCCGTTTTATTTTTCTCACGCTTTCTCAATTTCGCGGACCCAACTATCTCGGGCACTGGAGCTTGCTGCGCGGATGTTTGTTAGCAGTTCCCAGGCCCCGCCGCGTAGCATGCTTTGAAGCGAAGTGAATATGTAGGCCTAAATTTTACAGTTTTGTGAGTGCTAAGAAAGGCTATTGATAATGTTTTCCTCTGAACACATACTGTAAAAGGAAATTGAGATAAACTTGTTATAGACTTTCGTGTGTCACAGACTTGAATCTGCGACCTCGTGGTTTCACGTGGCATTCGTTGTGTTGATGTATCGGGTTTTTAAAGTCGAAAGTCGCTTTTGCTCGGTATAAAAACCTGTGAAACTCACGAGTCTGACGCAGGGGCGGATCTAGGGGGAGGGTGCAGGGGTGCGCCCCCCCCTGAGATGACCTGCGGTTTTCTAATACAACTGGTATTCTGAAAAAAAAACTATGTGGTTTATTGGTGTTGAAGTAGAGCAAGAGACGAATGCACCCCCTCCTAAAAAAAATCCTGGATCCGCCCATGTGACGAGTGCGGTAAAACCTAGTTAATACAAAGAAGCCACTGGGAAGTCAACACAATATAGCCAAGGAAAATAATTGCTAGAAAACAAAGAAATACGTCAAAGGGTTTTTTACATCGGGGATGACCCAAAAGTCAGATGCAATTGCGAAGGAGAGTTATTTACTGTAGTACCGGTAACTGAGTTACTCATTTGTCCCGTCATCTGTCTTGCAGCGCTGTTGTCTATGAGTACCAATCAGTTATCAGCTGTGGATCGCTGTAGATCTCGAACACAATCCATTCTTTGTAAGCCTTACGAGGCGAATAAAAAAAACGACTTGATTATAATTAAGGTTTTCCTGATCATTCCAAATTTTTATCGAAGACTTGTATTAGCTTATGAAGTACAGAAGAATGAATACATCAGAAATAATCCTCGCTGATAATTCATTAAAATCTTTGGGCATTCCTTGTTTGTATATGTTCGTATTTGTGTTTATTTCGGAAACTAATGGTGTCAAAGAATAAGCCTTTCCGGAGTTATAAAACTCATGCTAGATAAAAAATACAATAGAATTTAACTTCAACCTTGTCCATTTATACACCATCAATTTACTCTCCTCTTCCAACGATCTTGGTTAAAATTTAAAGTATATTGAGTCTTCGACGAAGACATTTTTATCAGGTCACACAACGTTTGAGACTAGAAGATCATGTGATTTCATGTTTAACCCAGCCCTTAAACTTTTTACATGGAACAGCACTTCACTTCCAATTTAGTGTAATTATCAATGAATCAGGTTATTTATTTATTTGTTTATTAAGGTGTAGACCCCCTGAAATGAATGACAAGCTAAAGCTGATGCCCAATAGTCCACTCCACCCATTCTGAGGCCATAACTGTCCATGGCACTCCCTTCGTTGTCTCCCTTCGCCTCGAATTAGAGCCCAAGTTGAGGCTAATAATATAGTGAATGAGCAGTCCTTACGTAGACGATCACCCTCCTCCATTCCTCCGCCCCTCCCCCCAGCCCCCACATCTACCCTCCCCCAAGAAAAGTTGAACATGATTTAAAGACCTAGAGAAGAGAAATTGAGAGTGGCCACGTCACACAGGGATTTTGCAAAACGGGAAATTCGTTTTGAGCTCTCTGCTTTCGGAGGCCGGAGGGTCGTTATTTTCGGGGGGGGGTCGTTACCTTCGGGATTTGCTAACACCTGTGACATTTTATCGCTAGTTTCGGAGGTAGGCCTTTAACTGAGTTGGATTCCTGCCTGGTCTTCCGCTACTTTCGAGGGGTCGTTACTTTCGCAACTTTACGGTAAGTGACAAATTTGTCGAGGACTTCCGAAGACTCACTGCGAAAACCCCCCGAACATCCTCCGATTATTCCGGGTAGCGTTGGTACCCAGTCTCCATCTTCTGTTGGTTTCGGTGTCGCTTTCGGTGAGCTTTCAAAGTTCGATCTGATGGTGGTGGAGTCGAAAATGATGCTGTTTACATTACTTTGCCTTTTGTCCACTGTAAGGCTTTCTCATAGCGACCCAGGCTATTCGATGAATGGTACAGTGTACTATACCAAAGGGTAAGACTCTTTAGAATGAAGATATACTGTACGTAGCGATTCACGCCACTACGAGGAAGTTCGTTCTTTGCAGAGATAAGCTATATGATCTATTATATTTCTGCAAGCTTGAATTGAGAATCGAGTTTTTATTTAATCGTTTGTCTTATTTTTTTTTGTGAACTTTAGCTTCAGAATATGTGGTCATTTTTTTAAATTTATGAACTAATACTAAGTACATGTACTCATGTTTCTATAGCCTCGTTCTTGAAAGTGAAACAGAGAAGCCTTATGTGCCAAAAAGAAATGTGTATGTAAAGGCCAGCCCTGTTTAGGCAGTGGTGAATCTAAGTTAAGAAGCGGGGCCCGGCCTGGAGTGGCCTTTGGCCTAAAAATAAGTTGACGGTTTCAGGTAACCTAGGGGCCTAGATCCTCAAAAGGCCAAGTATTCAAAGACTATCAGGATTATGTAACCCTTCATCTTAAATTAAAATTCTGTCAATTAATGTGACATGGCCTTAAAACAGCGACAGACAATTAGATGAAACAGCGAGAAACGACATAAAGATGGGCTAAATAATGACATGGACATGGCCTACTCCTCAAAACGTGAAACAACCATACCTGTATTTGAAATTTAGACTAGGGACAGTCCCACATACTCCCCCACCCCCTCCCCCTAAAAGCCTATCCACTTGCCTCATGACAGACTGGGTATACCCTGTCTGCTTGTTGGATAACCCCATCAAAGGGTCAACGTTTTGCCATGTACAAGTCACTGTCGCAACACAGTGTGGACAATGGAAATATTTCAGAAAATTTAAATCTAGGCATCCCATTCAAGTGAACAGGGATGCCAGTGTTTTTATTTAGTTACAAGGGTTTAACAGAAATCCTTTATAGCCTTCCTATAACAACCACCACCTGGTTAGCTTGGTTGGGAGAGCACCTGAGCAGGAGGTCACGGGTTTGAACCCCCGCCAGACCATTGCTCGGGGTCTTTTTAAAAATGACTGAGAAGAAAGTGCTGCCTTTGTAATGACATCTGCAAACGGTTAGACTTTCTAGTCTTATCGGGTAAGAAAGAAAAACCATAGGTCGTCTCTTACAGCACTTACACTTATCTGGCTAAGTGTGGGATGTAAAAGAACCTACATCACTGTTCAAAAAGAGTAGAGGATGTGGACCCCGGTGTTGAGGTCAAACTTCACACAACACAACACATCATTCACATCATGGGTTGGGAGGGTACAGTAAGCTCATAAATGGACTGAGAGCCGCTGCCAGTGGTGCCTTTGTATGCTGACGTCCTAGCTTACTGTTCAAATGTTAGTATACATGTTCACATGTTATTGTAAAGAGGGCATGTCTGTTGTCCTCTCATCCTTGACTCCTTCCTTCCTTCCTTCCTTCCTTCCTTCTTCTCAAATGGCTTTACTTTGATTTAACCCATGATCCTCCTCTCCTTACAAATTTTACAAGGCAGTAATGTTATTAAGCTAACAAACATCATTATATGTAGTCCTGCTTAGAAGTTATTAAGCTAACAAACATCATTATGTAGTCCAGTGCTGAGAAGTTGAGTTCCTTAAGAATATATCCAGTTGTCGACTTCTTGCTTATTGCACGCCTGATGTACAACAATATTATTGTGGTGCAGATTCAAGACAACTGTCGCCCCATGTAGGGGAATCCAAGACAGTCTTGGATTCTGGATTCCGCACTGTGGATTCCGGAATTCAAGGTACTGGATTCCAGTATTTGTCAGCAGAACTTGGATTCGGAATTCCAATCGTTAGTGGGGTTCTGGATTTCAAAACCTAGGATTTCGGATTCCATAAGCAAAATTTTCCCAGATTCCGGAATCCGGATTCCCTTACATGAAGCGAACAACTGGGGTGATTTCCAAATCAATCGCCTCAACTGCCCACAAAAAAATTTAACTGGGCATTTAATTTGCTGTATCTGATGATATTTTGATAATATATCTTTTAATTTTGATAACTATCATTATACACTTTTTTTGTTCTTTCTTTTTTTCACAGAAAATATCACATAGAGTTTGGAGTTTTGGACAAAGAAAAAGGAGTTGCCTATGGTATTTATGTTGACAACATAAATTCCACAGGGTATGAATATAAGTACAGTGTTGGATGCATTTAACTTCAAAATTGTTATTTAAATAAGTACTGTACTGTGGGTGACACACAGTGACAATAATTTTCTTCACACAACATTAACTACCCGGCATAACATAATATATGATGTCCTTTGAGGACTTTATTTGCTTGTTATTTTAATATATGACAAAAAATAATTTAAATAAGACAGCTTAACCCTTGTAATAATTTATCAGCGATCGCGGCACTATCACTGATAAATTTTTACCAGGGAAATAGTTTTCTTTTATTTATTTGATATTTATTTGTTGAGAACTTTGAAATGTATGTTAATAGTGCCCACCTACTGTGGGTAAATTGTATGCAGGGCTGAAAAAATAATGTCCTCGTCCTAGCTGTAATCTGAGGGCGAGGGCCAGGGGGGGTTGTTTATTTGTCTTTTTTTTTTTTAAGGCAGTTCAAATGGAAGCTAAAGATCTTTTAGTGTGTAGAAATCATTAGCAATAGACAGATCTGTGGGGAAAAAAATAATGCATTAAAGTATCTAATGAAAGTGAAAGGTGTGACGTACTCTTTGAAGTGTTTGTTCATAGTTTTCTGGCAGACAGGCAGTTGAAATGGAGGAAAAAGATTTCTAGTAGTGTGTAAAAAGGGCTAGTAATGGACAGATCTATTGAAAAATTACCAGGATGTGAAAGGTTACAATGTAACTCTAAGTTTTTCTTGCTTAATTTTTCTGTATACCTTAATTTGTAGATGGGGTGAGCTGGACATTGTGTCAGGTACAGGAGAAACCAGTTACAGTGACACGACCATCATGTATGCTGCTGGTTATCTCGAGGGAGCCTTGACTGCTAAGTGAGTAGCAATAAATTATATTTATCATATCCAATCTGATGTGGAGGAACTGATCGATAAGTCTAACCAAAACAAGTTCCAGCTAAACGAGTCGAAGTGTAAGGAACTACAGATTTTGTTCCCTAAATCAGCCGCGGACTTTGCTTCCATTGTTATCAACAGGAAAGCAATAGAGGTAGTGTCCACCGTTAAGTTGTTAGGTCTAAATATATCATCGGACCTCCGGTGGAACGGTCATGTTGCTGAAATAAGTAAAAAAGTAGCGAGTCGATTATATTTTCTTAATCAACTGAAGAGAGCGAATATTCCCGCCAAAGATCTGCTAATCTTTTACTTGACCTGTATCCGCCCAGAAACGGAATACGCATGCCTGGTGTTTCACAACGCGCTTCCCGCATATTATTTTATCTGCAGAGTTAGAACAGCTACAGAAGCGCGCCATGCGAATTATTTTTCCGTTTGTACCATATAGCGACGCGTTACATGAAGGCAACTTGGAGACGCTCTCTTGACACAGGCAGTCTATCACAACTAAGCTTTTTGATTCCATCACTTGTAACTCAGACCATAAACTGCATGAGCTCTTGCCACCTCGTAACAATTGTGAATCCAATTTAAGACGAAAGAGGAATTTTAATGTCCCTCTGGCTAAGATGAAGAGACTTAAGAACACATTTATATATAGCAACTGTAATTAAATTTTTAGCTACATATGTGTATATTTTTCTTATATTTTTTTCTCATATTTTTATTAGATTTTATTATTGTAACGATTAATCTAATTCAGCTTTTGGCTGCGATTTTAATCAGAATAAACTATCTATCTATCTATCTGCATAGCCATGCATGTCTGTATGCTGCAAGCTTGTGCATTTGTCAGTTAAGCTAACTTAAGTTTCCTAGCTATCATCTTCAGGGTGTAGAGAAAGTCAGTTTTCAGCTTGCCATTAGAGTTCAGGCATGTACTCGAATGTACTATACCAAGATATCATTTTGACTAGCGCAGAAGTTTTTTTAATGAGCAGGATTGATTACATCTTCTGTATAATTTGAATTCCCCCAAAAACTTCATCTGCTCACCAGGCATTAGTCAAGAACAGAATTCACTATCCTGATAGCTATAAATCTACTAGCCCTTGGCTATTGGACACGCCTATCCCTGCAAGCTGCGTCTTTTATCCTGCCACGTCATGTTGCATGTCAGCTGCTATAGCAGCAATGTTGCTTGTTTTATTCCATTCTGTGCTCCATATCAATCTCATTGCTGTCCTTATATACATGACTGTGTATACACTGTACCACCCTCAGCACTATTGTTGCACTATCCACTCCCCCCTTGCTCAATGTTGTAGTAAGAATACATGCAGTTTTCGAAAGTGAAGCCTAAAGGTAAAGGTGTTGTTTGATCATGCACCTTGTACAGTACACCAAATTATAATTCTAAAATAATAATTAACTGTCTCTATATTTATTGTTACAAATGTAGTTTGACCTTAATCAATAAAAACAAAATTGTCTGGGGAGGGAGAAGGGCTGTTTTTTCCTTGGGGATCAGGAGGGTGTCAGTTTTTGTTGATGGTTTCAAAGTGGATGTGTTTTGTTTACTAACGTCTGAGAAAATATGATGCACACACCAAAGAGAATGTTTGCAAGAATGTTAATCATCTGCACTAATTAAAAGGAGAAACCCAATTGCACAACTTTGTGCTGCACAGCACTTTCCAGGGTCAGACTTTCAAGGGGACATTCTCGCCCAGAGTCCTTCATTAATAGAAATCTGACCTCAGAGATTTCCAGAAGGACTATTCAACTATGTATGATCGCATCCTTGTAACTTATGCAGAAAGTGGCAGGGGGAAGGGGATGGAAACAGAGAGAGGGCCACTTTTGAGACCCAGAAAAGGGACCCATGAAAAATATTTTTGGATGCCCAAACTGAGGCTCACCCACAGAAGAAAAAAGGGCTTTATTTGGTAAAAAAAGAAATAGAAGAGGAGGATCAGCTGGACCACCTGTCATCCTAAAATGTACGTATATATTATCTAAGGGAACAGATGACCTTCCTCCCCCCTGACTCACCCAGCACTGCAAGAACTACATTTTATCATTTACATGCATTGATCATGATAAAGGGAGGGTTAGCAAATTACACTCCCCAGGGATTTCCCAGGATTCCAGTCTAATGTGGCTTTTTCTTTTGTTATAACTATACAGGAGGATAAATGAAAACTATGTTAACATCCATGACGAATTCTTCAGTGAGTCTTCAGAATCATTCATGGAAAAGGTGAAAAATTGGTATGACAAGCAGGTACATAATAAATGATGATTTTTCTTTTTCGTGATCAGTAACCTACATAATTTACAGGCTCTAGCTTAAAGTGTAGGTTGCAGAGATACTGAAAAATTGTGAAGGAAGATTTTTAATAATCATAACATTTTAAGTGCAACTTTCATGATCATGAGGTTGAGAATTATATTCTCGTCAACATTTCTCTTTTTTTTTAGTTAGAAATATGTAGGCAATTAGACAAATAAGAGACTTAATTCTCATACAAAATTCAAATTCAAAAGTACAGTCATGTAACTATTTTACCAAGCATCAGGCAGCATGCAAAGAAAGTAGTGTCCGATAGCCCGGGGCTAGTGGATTTTGTTATCGGGCAAGTGAATTCTGTTCTTCACTTGCCCGACGGGCAAGTGAAGTTTTTGGAGGAATTCAAAGTACAGAAGATCTGTGAAATATTTCCTTTCCACCACTTCATCCTCCTTTCCAATTCTGGTCTCCCTTACCCCTATATAATGAACACCTGATATTGATATTTCCATAATTCTCTCTCCGAACTTCTCAGTTGCAGCGGATGATAAGAAGCAGCTGTATCAATCCCTAGGCTACCCTCTCCTTTTTATTTTTAATTATTTTTAATTCTCCTTTCCCCTAATTAAATTTTAAAGACAGGCGATATTCTCTCAGGTAAGTACAACTGGTGTTTCAATATCAAAGCCACACTGCCTGCCCTTTGTGGCAGTGTATACTTTACAACACTTGTCTTTGATCAGTGCTCCAAGCTCAAATTTTTTCAAAGTTGCCTTTTGGCAACCTAAATTTATCATAAAATGGTCGCCATAAGCAACTAGGATTTCACTGTACGTACGTGCAGGATTCATTTTGCCGGGCAGAGTTTTTTTAAGATCCTTCCAGGCTGCTGGGCATATAGCCGAATAAAATATAACGCCCTTTTCGTAACAAAACCTGATCTGGTTGGGAGAGTCGAGAACATCCGTTTATCTCTCTAGCATAACGAGTTGAAAAAATACGACATGCCGCTCAATTACTAGCTAACTGACATTAGCATAATAAAGAAGGGAGTCCCAAGGAATTGAAATCGCTCTATATGAAAAAAAGAGGTGACAGGGCAAGACGTACTCGGCACAAACCAACATGAGAGAACGAACACTTACGGAAACGAAGCGGGAAGACAAAACTAACACTTTAAAACGGTCTAAACGTACAGATGAAACCTATAAAAATGAAAACTAACGCCACAAAAACAAACTCTAAACGTTGAAAAGAACAAACAAGACGAACACGCCTATACAGTCAATGCGCCGTGTGAATCAACTAACGTGTGGAAAAAACGGGTGGGATTATGGCTCATACTGAAGCGGGAAAACGCGGTCCCTGATGAAACCAAATATGGCCAGTTAACTGACGGGTCACGAACGAAAAGGAATAACAAGACGAGCTAAAAACAACTTAAACGGACGGAAAAGACGTGAGATGGCTAAAAGAATATTGACCATACGACTGACTTATAAGAAAAATCGTGACGATAACTGTGATCGTCGGTTATCTCCTTCGCGTTAATGGCACTGAGATTGTGGACGCGACTTAATTAGATTGATCGCAATCACCACCCCGCGATCGTGATTACTGCACCAGGATCGAGAGCATAGCATTTGGAGATCGCCGGATGTGACTTTACTAAATCTCGCCGCGATCGCGATGACCACCCCGCGATGAGTTCAAAGCCGCTGCGATCGCGATTTCATCGACAGGATCGCAATCATGACCCTAAGATCACACATACGATTTTTCGCGATCACGATCATCGCGCTGATGATCGCTATAACTTCGCCGCGATCGCTATATCGTCGCCGCGATCGCGATCACCACGCCGCGATAAGTACAATGCCGCAGCGATCGCGATTTCATCGCCAGGATCGCAATCCTGCCCCTGAAATCGCGGAAGCGATTTTTCAAATCGCGCCGCCATCGCGATCATCGCGCTGAGATCGCTATAACTTCGCTGCGATCGCGATCATCGCGTCGCTATCGCGAGCGCGATTTGTTTTAAGTGCATCGCGATTGCTGTTATCGCGCCGCGATTCGCGATCACCGCGTCGCTATCCCTGATAATTTTTTACAAGGGTACATCTATAGCCCTTGAAAAATGTAAAAAAGATTGTAATATTTTCTAAATTATTCTGGTACAAGGTTTTTGTCTACTGAAAATTAAAATTACTCAATTTCCTGGAGGATTCTGTCTTAAAATCTGTGGACAGAACGTTAACCCTATGCAGTTACACTTCAAGGGAATTATATTATTTATTTCTAGGGATTTTACAAAGAGAAAATTTGATCGTAAATCTAATTCTCTGGCCTCTACTAGTCATGAGTGAAAAACCTATCACAGATTTAACAGATTCCAGGTTAAAAGGGTTTAGCGGTTTTAAGGCTTGTTGAGAGTGGAAAGTGCAATTAGCTTATCCAGCTAGTTTACAAGCACTCCACTCAAATAGTTAGAAACAAATATTAATTATTTGTTTCTAAGTATTCAACTACAACATAACAGGACTAAAAGCCCCAACTGGCAGGAGGCAACCAGTTGGTTATATTTAGGTCCCAAGAGTGGCCGATCAATTTGAACTCAAGAACCAATCCAGTAAAGTGGCTAAATTGATGACCAAAGGGGGACTCGGATCTGGGACTGTCAACTATTCTTAAAAGAAATGTATGGAGATCAGTCTGGAGAATTTGTATTTGGATCTTGGGGCTTAAAGGGTTAATGGTGTGGCCGAGGATTTGAACTCAGGACGACCGATCTTTGATTTCTTCTCATTCCTAGGAGGAATGGATGAGAAGTAAAATTAAAAGTGAATCAAACAGTAGCTCATTGTGGAAACAGATGGGGAACATAGTGTCCCAGTATGATGGTATGTAAATGTAATACAATATCTCACTTTAGGGACTGTACAGGTAGCTTTTTTGGCCAGCTCCTACAATTTGGTTTAAAATGTAGGCACTATCTTCATATGTTGGATAAATGCAGAACATCACGTTGTTGAGAATCATTTTGTAATTACAGCATTATTTTAAGTTTAACTTACTGTCCTGTAGGTAGTTGTTATCAATCACAATTGAGTTTGACTTTTCATTATTCAGGGCTGATTGCTGGTTATACGGATTATCCAGCTACAGAGCAGGTACTAACTTACAGTTGTTTGATGAAGTGACTTTAATAATAATAATAATAATAATAATAATAATAATAATAATAATCATTTACATTTATATAGCGCAAATCTCTATATGAATATATTCGGTTATTTACTTTGTAAATAAGAAAAAAATACATAATACAGTTGAATCTTCTACAATGTATAAGGAACCAATGCAATATGTTTTGGATAGGTGCGTGGTCGCTAAATACCAGAGGTAATATTGCACATGGAGGGTCCATTGAAATGCAGCATTTTTAGTAACACCGTAGAACCTCAATAACTCAATCTCGGATAAATCGTATTCTCTACTAACTCAAACTAAATTTCTTTTCCCTTGATCAAAATTTCATTGAAATTTACCCCGATAATTTGAATTCCCCGCTAACTTGAGCTGTTTAGAGTTTGAGTTACCAGGGTTCTACAGTAAGTCATTTGCAGCCAGTCTAACTCATATGGTGCCAAACCGCCACATTGGAGATCAGCAAGAGACAAAAAATAACCTTTTCTTGCTCTCTTGTTTTTACCAGCATGATGACTAGTTGCAAAGCCCGGGGCCTGTAGTTGTTATAGCCTAAGAGTACGCTGTATTACTGGATTTCTTTGTCATTGTTATTTATTTATTTTTTGACAAATGATTCCTCATACTTGTTTTTCTTAAAGGCACTCGGCAAGTTTGCTTTTCAAATCTTGAATGGTGTGGGTGATTATATCACTCTTGAGGGTGTACTCAATCCCAAAACACTGCCTGATTGGAGTAAAATGTCTGACAGTGAGATTTTAACCAAGGTGAGTTAACCTTGAGGATGTGAGTTCGTAGGAATTATAGAAATTTCTTTTGTTTTCTCGAGAAATTGAGGCACTTTAAGATGGCACCCTGTCTGAATGGTCAGTGCGACAGACCCTTAACCTCTGGCAGGCCTGGGTTCCAGTCCACCTGCTGGCTTTTTTTATTGTTTATCTTTATTCCAATTCCTTGATCATTCTTTCAAGTTATAGGCAATTCAACTAATTGCCTCCTGCTTGTTGGCGTTTTTATCCTTGGCCTGGTTGTTTCGTTGGATTATGCTATTTTTGGATTCATCGCTATCCAGTGCTTGAGTAACCAATTGTATTATCCGTTGCATATCGATGTATCCAGTGTAAAGCATTATCCTCCTTTTGAACAACTTGGGGGTGCATTTGTATTACGTGTTTGAATTATTTGTGAAGCTCAAACTTGAATTAGCTTTAATGACTGGTAAAAACGCTTATGAGCACACTCATTGTTCTTGTAAAGTACTTTAAACCCCTGCCTGTAGTTGAATGGTATTAATTTGAACAAGCAAACACAAGAAAAAATATGACACCAAATGATATCATAATTTGATCTATTTATTGCGGGCGACAAGAGGAGCGCGCAATCCTAATCTCCAGGTTGTTATTTTGCGTTCGTCGTATGTATGTAGCCAGCATTCATTTGAACTTCCACTAAGAATGAATGGAATGCAAAGAATGCAATTTGATCATTCGCGCTTGGTCCTTGATCACTCGTAATCTGATCATGCGTGTTTTGACCATCTATCACGTGAACCTTACGCAAAGCAAAGCATTGGAACTTTAGCGTTTTGCCTTTGATCGTTGTCGCCCGCACTCCATAACCTTTGGTTATTACCATTTATTTATTTATTTATTTTCAACTTTAGCTGGGAAAAATGGGCCACTGCTCTGCTTTAATAAAAGTTCGTCCAGGGTACGAAGATATATTTGCAGGTCATTCAAGGTAAGGGAGCTCAGCTATTTTATATTACACAATAATTGTAATGTTTTCAGTCTAATTAAAGGTTTGGTGTGTACGTTGTGGTACAAGTTTACCCTTGGTTTAATTTTTATTTTCTTTTGTTTTTGTGTATGGTAATTTATGATAATGAGTTTAAAAGAAAAGAAAAGAAAAATTAAACCAAGGATAAAATTGAGCCACAACATATACATCCTCAAGTGTTGCTATAGCTACAATCCCGGACAGAACACCTTGAGATCGTTTTTTTTTTCTCGTTTGCGTTTGCTACTTCACACAACAGAACTATTTCCAAATCAGCAACTTTGCGTAAAGAAGACCCCTTCCCCCCCAGTTCAACGTTGCTTCCCACTGACACCCAGGGAATGAGGCGTTCTTTTAGACACAACACCACTGCTTCCCCGGGGGTGGGGGTGTTGTGGGGCGATGTTTAGGAAAATGTTCTTCAAGTATGCAAGATTGTCCAAGATTGTAGTGACTTTGAGTATAAGCCAGTTTCGCACTCCCCATAATGCACCTTATTTGCCCCCAAAATTTTGCATTAGCATTGTTCTCAATTTCTCTTGGGACGACTGTAATACCCAGGAGAAATAAAAAACAAAGGTTATGCCAACCTCGTTCCCGGTGTTCTCTCCTACCCGCCCTCCGTAGGGCGGGTAGGAGAGAACCCTGGGAACGAAGTTGAGGTTATGCAAAGTGTTGGGGGGCAAATAAGGTGCATTATGGGAGATGTGGAAGTGGCGTATTGGCCAGCGTCCCAGCAATCTTACGCGCAACCTTCCTCTGGCTACTCTGCAGAGTGATTCACCACCAACTTTGATGTTACATTTCAGCTGGTTTGCATATGCTGCGGTGATGAGGATATACAAACATTACTTCTTCAACCTGAAGGATCCAAGTACAGGTCTGTTTAAGAACCAGTTCTCCTTCTTTGCGGAACCTACACTTTTTTCCCCCTGGACGTGCCTTTTTTTACGTCATCGCCAACTTCTATAAAATGCTATAATTATTATTATTATTAGCAATAACCAAAGGTTACGGAGTGCGGGCGACAACGCTAAAAACGCTTTTGCTCCAGCGCCGTGCTTTGCGTAAGTTTCACATGACAGTTGGTCAAAACACGCGTGATCAGATTATGAGCGACAGAAAGTCCAAACACGCGTGATCAAAGTACATTCTGTGCATTCCATTCATTCTTAGTGGAAGTCCAAACGAATGCTGGCATACATGCGTAATAACAGCCTCGAGATTAGGATTGCGGGCTGCTCTTGTCGCCCGCAACTATTATTATTATTATGTGCAGGTATCTTTTTAAAGAATTTTTATAACCCCGTGTTACAAGCCCGATTTTGGGGATTTTGGGAGTTAGGCGGAGGGGGGCGGGCGATGTACCCAGGCTACGCGTTACAAGCCAACTCTCTTTTACTCAGAAGCTACAAATACTGGTTTTGTTTTAAACAGTATTTTTTGAAAAAAACCTTTTGCCATACTGTACCTAAACGCACCTACATTTAAGTGTTTTTCAGTATAACTATTATTGCGTAAAAATCCTTGAACGTCAGGGCCACCCTAAAAATAATAAATTAATTTATAAAATTGATTTTAAAAATTAAGGGCCTGTTTTCCATGAATGCCTTGTTCAAGCTAGAAGTTAACAGTTCCCTAAGGCTAGTCAAAGATTTTGCTTGTCTTACATCAGAGGGCAAATTGTTCCACAGAACAGCCT